>VXAL01008724.1:119959-138321 GCA_013399475.1 Chauna torquata
TTTTTTTTTTTTTTCTGAAGGGCAAGCCTCAGAATAGTATTAATTATAGTACACACATACATACACACAGTGGAATTGTAATGTGTAAATAGAAACAAATAAAGACAAAAGATCAAAGACTAAAAAGTAAGGATATGTACATAAAAAAGAGAACTGTTGGCCAGACTTGGAGCAGACTTGCCAGATCTTCATGATACTAAGCTGTCATTCCTGTTGAAAGGAATCTGTGAACCTGAGAAGTTATAGTATTAAGCTTAAAACTTACTGATACATCTTGTTGGGAATGACAGTAGTGTTCTGTTCAGTTTGAGATGCTTATCTCCATGTTAGCCTTTTTTGATTCTGTGCCAGGAATCAGCAGTCACTGAGCACCTGATAAAAATCTGCGAGTAGGTTATCAGTTCCTTGGGCATCGATGCATTCCACACCTCTTCTGCTTTCATAGCCAGATGCAACCTCAGCTAGGGTGTAATCCTTCCTCTGCTTCACTGGCTTGTGCAGACAGGTTTGCTGTGTGCTAGACTATCCTCAGAGTTTTCTGGTCTCTCTTCCTTCCAGGATGGCACACGCTCTGAATGAATGGCTATGGCAGCATGAGTTCTGGCTCCCCCCAGGAATTACCTGGGAGGACATGAAAGAGTCTGAAGACATCCATTATCCTCAGCCTCGTGATCTCCTGCTCAGTATCCCTTTTGCCTTAATCTTGGTTGTCATTCGATGTGTCTTTGAAAGGTAAGTTATTTGGAGCTGTATGGGGTATTGTAGGAATAATACTGTCAGTTTGGGTCCAAAAGCTGGTTTTATTGTCTGTACCAATGTATGATTGAAGAGGCTTACAGAAACTCCAGGTCGTAAAGTGTGCTGAGGTAGATGTTTCAGCTCTTTCTTTACAGCTCTGTTTATTTACTAAAGAAGCGTGTTGAATATAGAACACAAATCCTATCCTTAAGCAATGTGACTTCCCACACTTAAAACAGGCAAGCCCTAGAATTAGGTTTATGCTTGTGCTTTAGAAGGCAGACATGCTGTTTCTATTGCACATTACTTGCTGTTTCTGGGTCAAGTGCAGTGGAAATAATGTTTAGGCTACCCAAATACAGTTAAGTCTCCGTTATCTTGAGAAATGGGGATCTGAGATATCCCACCTGACAGAGGCATCTGAATAAGATGCATTAAGATAAGCTGAGACATCTGACCTCAGAATGAGCACTGCATAGCCACATGAACATATGCATTTCGCTGATCACTGTTTTGGATTCAGGAGTGTAATTTCCTTGGGAGCACCATGTAAAGATATATGTTGCTGCTTCCTCTGGGTTGAGGCCTGCTACAGCCACTTCCAGTGCTGGGCTGCCAGAATCTCTCCTCTTCTCCTTCCACTAGCAGACCTGCTTTGGTGGCTGATTTTTGCAGGCTCTGGGATATCATCTTCCAGGATCAGCACAAGAGTAACTCTGACTCTAGGATCTTTCCGGCCAGAGTCATTTGGGTATTTTACACATTACTATTCAGCACAAAAAATTTGGAAAGTATGGCAAAAACACAAGTAGAAATCCCACAGGGTTTGCTGGCTCTGGCTTTCATAAAGGTCCTGGACTGGTGCTGTTGCTATAAGCAGTTTAGCCATAGTTAGTATGGTGTGCAACACAATATAATTTGCCTGCGGATTAACTGAGAGTTACCATGGTGTCAGCCGTTGTCAGGGCTGCAAAGTCTCCTTTCATGATTTTGAAAATTGTTTAAAATGGTCTTCACTGGATTGAAAAATCACTATTCCTAGTTGCTGTCTGAAGAAGGGTTCTTTGAAATAGTTTAGTCAACATCTACAGTGGTTTTAAGTTCAGAAAGAGGTAAAAAAAATGAAAATTAAAAAAATGTTTTTGTCATCCTTTTCAAAAAAGAGTCTGCAGAAGAAAATGGAAATAGACCTCTCTGAGGGCTAGAAACATGTTTCTTCTCCAGATTCTCTGTGGTACAAGGACAAATTGTAAAAGTTTTTAGAAGAAGATTCTGAGCTCTGCTGTGAGAATGTTTTTATTTAAAAATACTGGCATTAATTTGGGTTTTTATTAAAAACAAATGTGTGAATGATTATTTAAAGAATCTTCTTTTGATGACACAAAGTTGGAATACAGATCTTTTCTTTGTAAAGAATATGTTTAGTGTGCATTCCATAAGTTCTGTGGGTTTTATCCTGCATTTTTCCGGGGACATAGGTGTCTGGTTACCTCCACTGATGTGGGAACACAGGTGCTGTGGGTAAGCATTACAACAGAAGTGAATCATTTCTTCCTTGCTGACCTGCAGGACATGGTTGTATACAGTACTTCTTTGGGTAGGTACAGTCGTTTGGTCACTTGGACACACTTGCAGTGTGAAGCTAGAGATTAACCCTCATGTTCTGCATTGGCTAGAATTGTCCCATTCTGTGCTTCTCAGTACAAGCAAGATGCGGACGTGAAGAAGGAGCCAAACTCTTCCCAGTGATGCCCAGTGCCAGGACAAGAGGCAGTGGGCACAAAATGAAACATATGATATTCCATCTGAACATAACAAAACACTTTTTTACTGTGATGGTGGTCAAACGCTAGAACAGGTTCCCCAGAGAGGTAGTGGTCTCCATCTGTGGAGACACTCGAAACCCAGCTGGACACAGCCCCGAACAGCCCTGCTCTGGCTGAGCAGCAGAGTTGGACTAGATCTCCAGTGACCCCTTCCAGCCACAACGATTCAGTGCTTTTGTAACTCTGTCCCTTTATTCCTCTTCCTCCTGCCACATTGGTCCTAGTCAGCCTAAATATCTTTTCCATCTCTTTTGAGATGCCCCTGACCAGATAAAAGGATTCTTGTCTTTCCTATCCAAGCACTGCCTCAGCTGGGAGAGTTTCTACAGGCCTGGGCCTACTCATGCATTTTAAAGCTGTTTTGATTCACAAACTTCATTAAATAAAAGCTTCTTGTCACACCCTTAAGAAAGATAATATCTCAAGCCCATTTTACAGGTCCAGGAACCCTGTAATCATTACCACTATCTTACCTATGCAAATTACAAGCTAGCGTTCTGAGCTATATACATGTTTGTCCTAACTCTCTGCAGTCATTTATTTCAGCATAAAATTTTCTCAATCATTACTGTTTCACATTCAGTTCATCCTGGGGAGGAAAGCTTCCCTTGGAGAATGGGAGGTGTGAATCAAGTCGTCTGTTTCTCCGTTACCTTGCATGTACAGTAGGGCTAGGACTGCTTAAACTCATTTGCACAGAGTTTTGAGAACTGCAGATTGTAAGGATGTATGTTGTTTCTCATTCTCCATATAGATGGCCGCAACTTTATAGCTTTATACATTTATACATTTATAGTATGATTTTGGAGAACCTAACTAGGCTACAAGTTTAGTTTCAATGGCTTTAGCTTGGCCTCTGGCAATTTATTCTACCCTCACTTATTACTTGCAACTGTGCATCAGGTGCAAAGCATTTTTTTTCTCTAGATATGCTCTTTGTTCCTGGTGGTGCCTGCTCTAGGATTTCGGAAATGCTGTAATATGTTGATGTTATTTATTGGTCAGAATTCCAAGAAAATACTAAGAGGCAAGAGAAACCCAGAGGAGGTTCTGCAAACCCTGATTCACCAGTTGCATCAGATACAATGCTTGGCAAGTTTTAATGGTGCCATCTAGGTTAAAGGTTGGACTGGATGATCTTGGAGGTCTTTTCCAGCCTAAAGGATTCTATGATTCTGTCTTCTTGTTTTGGAGATTAAACCTGGGAGAGACCCTGCTGCCTCAAGCAAGTTTTTTCCTCTCCTTGGCACCTGCTGGCTGAAGTTGGTAGAACAGAGAACAGTGTCCAACAACCAGTTATTCTGTGGATTAGGTGGTGGCTGTGGGAAGAGGACATGCAGTAGCTGGGTGGGGCCTGGGAGAGCTGAGGAGGTTGTGGGTGCAGCCCTGGGGGAAAAGAAACAACTCACACTTCTGTGAAGCAACTCCTCTGTGAGCTACTTTGCTCTGGGTAAGGTGGGAAAACAGGGGGCATTCAGTGATGGTGACAGCAGAATGCAGCGCTTCTAGTCTTTGTCTGCCACAGTATTGAAGCAGATGCTGGGGGAGGCAGGTAGTTCTGTCCTGATGAACAAGAGGACCTAGAAGATGAGAACCTCTCCCATTCCTCTGATAGTTCCAGATTGTGCTTGTGAGTATGAGGTATGTCCCGCACCCATAACTTGGAGCCTGATTTTAAACACTTAATATACCTTAACAGAACTTTTCCCTTGACATTTGCCTGCAAGCAGGTCTGTTGGCTTCTCTTACAGTTCTCTGATGTTTGAGGCTTTTTTCCATCACAATTAATTTCCTGGAGTTTTATGGTTACGAAGAAATCACAGCTTTTACTGCACAGTGTTTCTTGCCCATGTTGTTAGGAAAATGGGGAAACTGAAATGCTTTAAGGCTAATAAGGGAGAAAGTTGATAAACAAAACATACATACATTTTAATAGTCCTGATTTTAGACTTGACCTGTGATTTTTGGATTTTTGGGAATCGAAAGTCATTGTCGGTGAATTTGAATCCAAATAGTTTCCAAATTACACTACAGGAGGAGTTTATCTGTGAGGAGACTGCATGCAGAGGAGAGTTTTCAAGACACCAGGTTCAGTGTCAGCCAGGAGACACTCTTGTTACAAGTAAGGCAAATTGCATCTTGGGCTAAATTAGAAGGAGCTTGGACAGCAAATTTAGAGGTTGTTTCCCCCTCAACTTGGCACTGTTTAGAGTATACCTCTGTACCGTGTCCAGTTTAGGGCCCCAATTAAGGAAGGAGGGTACAGAGAGACTGGAGAATGGTCAGAACCTGGAGCACATGTCTTGTGAGGAACGGTGAAGGGAGCTGGGTTGGTTTAGTTGAGTGAAGGGAAGGCTAAGGACCAATCTGATGGTAGCCTATAGCTACTTGAAGGGCCTTTACGGAGAATTTGTAACTGCTTTGGAAGAGTTGGATCCACACTCTTCTTGGTGATGTCAGGTGGTACAACAAATGCCAAAGGCAAGAAATTGCAATTGGAAGATTCAGTTTGGGCATCAGGAAGAAATCCTTTCCCAGGAGGGTGGTGCAGCCCTGGAACGTGTCACCAGAGAGGTGGAGGATCTCTGTGCTCAGCGTCTTCAGGACTCTGTTACGTTGCATTTACAAGACTTCATGTTGAAGACTCTATTGCCCTGATCTAGTGTTAGCAGTGGTCCTGCTTTCAGTGGGAAACTGGACTGGAGAGATCCAGAGGTCTCTTCCAGCCAGCACTGTGATTTCTTGGGCACTGTGACACCCTTATACCCTGTCTTTGCATGATGGTTGACAGCCTGGCAAGCTCTGCTTTGTACAAGTTCCTGCACGTGCCAAGGTTTGCCTCTGGGTGGGTGCTTCTGAGCCTTAGCAGAACTCCATTTATTTGTGAAGATACCATAAGTACGAAAGTGGAATGCTGAGTAGGCAAGTCCCCTGTGTCCCCACTGCCTAATATATTGTCCTTTTCTGCTCTTCCTGTCCATGACGTTTCTTACAAGACACTTGTGCTTAGAGATTGGTTTTGAGTCTCTGTATCCCATACTCAGGCTGTGGTGTCCTGACATCACTCAGGATTTTCCTGCAGTTGCACTGAAAGGCCAGGGTCTTAGATGCATAGTCTGTGTTTCAGGGGGTTGTTATCTCCACACAGGTACACTCTAGAGCTGTCTCAGTGACTTATTTCTTAATTATCTGGGAAATACCTAATGAATTTACAGCTTATGACATTAAAGTTCCACAAGAACTGTGTTGATGTGCTTCCCTTGGGCAGATGACTGCCTTTTAGCAAGATTTTGGATGAGGAAGGAACTGTTCCAGTAAATGTTGAAATAGGTTTTTAATAGGAGAAAATGATAAAAGCAATCCCAAACCTTATGTACCCCAAAGTGGTTCTAGATTCTTTGAGAAACAGCTGAAACACCATTTTTAAGGCACAAGTACAGAGCCTGAAATTCTAGCCTGTGAAACACTTTTCTGAAAGAAGCTAGGGGCTAAAACAGGCTCCAAATTGCACAGAGTTCTGTTCAAACCCATAGCAGGTGTCATTGCTGTTAGAATTCCTCAATCTAAATTGCTTTTTTCTGTCCATTAGTTTCTACTTGGACTGTAGTCTCTGAACCCATCTATCTTCATACATGTTTCTAAGGGACTTGGCTTGCTTTCAGGTGTTACACAAACAACAGTTATTAAAAAATAACGTCAAAATAAAATAAAAGCTTTCTGAACAAAAACCTGAGGAAACTCATGAGTCTTTAGTTGTCACCAGCACAAAATAGAAGACTCAAAAAATTATTTGGTTTTATACTTTTAAAATCTTTAGTAAATAGAACCCTAGTTTCTAGTCCAGGTTAGCTAAAATCAGCTTAAGGAAATTATCTGTACTAGTATATGCATACATATATGTGTGTTAGTATATATGCATGCATACTTTGATACTCTTATAGCAGTTTAATCCTGGACTATATAGCATTGGTAATAATTTAGTACTCATTTAAATATAACTTTATAAACTACATTGATGTTTTTAAGGTGCTTATCATAGATTTCACTGCCTGTTTGCAGAATAACTTTACTAAGCACGGCAGTTTGATTTACCCAAGACCAGTATTCTCTTGCAGAGCTGGAGAAGTATCATCATTTGTCTGCTTACAGCAGGAAAGCAGAGAATTGCTATCTGTTGTGTCTGCTGCTCTGTCTTGGATTATTTCTGTGTACACCTGTTCACCAATTGAAAAAACGTCACAAACAAAATATAGACTCCTGTACTTCTTAAAGGGAAGAATGTAGTAGGTAGTAACAATATTATATACAGTTGCCAGAATGAATGAAACAGGAAAGCATGGGAGCTGCTGTTTTTGTGTAGAGTCAGGATTATGCTGAAGATATTTCAGTGAAGAGATTTCAAGCACTTTTTCAAAATTATTAAAATGCTTCAGAGTTTCTAGTCTGTAATTGCAATGGTTGGGTATGATGCTTTCCACTGCTCTTTTCAAACAGAAGCTTAGCTTTCCTTCTGCTTATTGTCCTCTCTGTAGCCAAAATATCACAAGGGTTGTGGGAGGTATGAGTATGAACCCCATTCTCTGTGTTTGGAACTAGGGCGATGTTAGAGAACAGATTTTTGTTAGGCCAACTCCTAGAGTTCACATACTCTACCCTTCCATAGGACTGAAAAAGAAATTTACTCTGGGTTTCCCAACCTATGGAAAATGGGTTCCTGAACTTTCTTACAGAGTATATACACTTACAAGCCAGAAAGGTAATGCTAACGAAAATAATGTTTGAGGTTCCTAAAGGAGTTGCTGGCCACTTAGGGCCTCACAGGTGGATCACTGAGGATCAGTTAACTATCACTGGAGAGCCAAGGGTGCAGGACATTGATGAATCTCTTGTCCTAAAAGAATTAAATATTCACTGGAGCTTTAAACCCCCAGTAGCTGACCTCTCATCAGTGTTTAACCACTAGAGAATTGATTTTCTTAGCTAATCTAATAATTTCTTATCTAATTTTTAAAGAGTGGAACAGTTGTGTAGGGAGAGTGTGCAAGTGATTGGTTTAGGGTATTCTGCCCCTCAGTTAAGGTATTCTGACAGAGAGCAGAGAATCTTCAAAGCAGACAGCGAAGAGATTTGAATCCCAGAGCAGGACTTCAAAGAGGCGTGTGGAGGAGATGGTTGTGCTTCTCTTTTGTGAGTTTTTAGTTCAGATAGAGTGCTTGAAAACTAAACCCAAACATACCTTTTGACCCTGGACAAATTATCTTAATTTACAAAAAGTTCATTTGAAGTTATTCCTTTCAAGATTTTTAAAAATTTATTGTTATTTTAACTTCTGTTTTTTCGTGAAATGGAGTGTTCAGCTGCTTGTGCCATCCCTGTTAGAAATGCAGTAGCTGGATTGACACCTCTGATACTCTTGTAAATCAAGTAGCGCAGAGTGATTAAAGTACATGTTGGCAATACTACACTTGTGCATTTTTTCACTGCCCATCTCTGAAATTAGGAGTATTCTGAATGCTGCATTTGAAAAATGAAAAATCTCATCAGTGCCGTGCGTGCTGATTTCTAGAAAGTATGAGCATGGAAGAGTACATTAGTGCACCTGTGAGATAAGTGGAAACACTGCAGCTTATGGGAAGTAAGCCTTGTAGGTAAGGATGCTTTTGGGAGGAGAATGAGCGTGTTCCCAAACACTATTGCTTTGGAAGGAGATACAATGATGACAGCCAAAATGGAGAACTTCCAGGCTGTTCTCCCAGTAACTGGTCTTGATCCTTCAAATGTTTGGTAGCACGTAGAAGAGCATTTCAGAAAAGACTTTCTTGGACTTGTCAAGTGATTTTTCAGACCTTCAGATACACATGTGTATTCTGCTTCCTCTGAGCTGCATGGGCTGTGAAGAAATGGTTTCAGTCATGGAGAGATTTATTTGGTTTTTTTTTTTTTTTTTGCATTCAGTTCTGAAATAAGTGAGAGGGGAAATGGGTGGCAGGGTTAACTTTTTGCTGTTCTGAATGCAGTGAGGCAGAGTCAAACCTGCTAAAATTCAGCAGCTGAAAGTTAGCTTCTTAAAACCACAGCCTGTCCCCATTAACTTCACATAGAGTCTTGCATTATGGTCTAAGCTGTATGTGATACTGTCTCGTACCTTTGCTCGTTTTGCACGGGGTCTACTGGTGTTCCTATATCCTATTAAGATCAGCAAATTCAAGGTTTCTGGAGTCCGGATTATAACACCTTTCTCTCTTCTGTCCTTTAAAGGACAGAAATGGTGCGCTGTAAGCCATTGAATAGGAGTCAGAGATAATTCAGTTTGAATTAAATTATTAGAAGATGCAGAAGAGAAAAAAGGAAGCTTCAGGTATGGCGCTCCCTGTGTCTTGATTATACTCTGTTAGGCTGCCTCTGTGCTTCTGCCACAAGTTTGGCATGGAAACAGCCACAGCAGAGCAAATTGGGGCCTTCTGAAAGCCAAGTGCTCCTTTGCCCAGAGTCCCTTTCATCACTGGTGGTTGGGAGATACTATCCCACAGATTTGTACTGCTTAACCAATTAACCAACCAACTCCTATTTAAAACTGGAGAAATTCTCACAAGTGATTTTCGTGCTTCTTTACCTTCAGGATCCAGAGTAAAGTGGTAAGTGATACGTATTGTCACTCAGCTTAGAACCTAGAATCCTGACATCCTCTGGCATCTCTGAAGGCAGTAGATGTGAAGAGTTGGGTTACTGTTTTTTTTAAAGTGTATGAATATGGTAGTATTTAGAGATGTGCAGTACTGAGCTCAGGTCTGTTTCAGATTTCCTTCAGGCTATTGCTCTGAGCTGCAATTTTATTCTCTACATTATCATTTCCCTCAATTAAAATATTTTGGTTCTTCAGTATATCTTCGCCACAGGTTGACACAGGATGAATCTAATGTTGTGTAAGCTGACAAGCGACGTTAATGAAAGGTTAAATGATGTTTCAAGCACAGAAAGACTGTAACACAGATCTACAGGTTCACAGTCTTGTGGTTTAGTTTTCATCCATCTTGCCAGATGGTGAACTGCCAATTAAATACTACACAGTGGATTTCAGACCTTCAGAAAACTAGTTTGCATTCTGTCAGAAATGACATCTTCATCTTCGTTGGCTGCGGTGGTTTCCCTGGCTGGAACCACACTAGAGGTTTCCTTTCAAATCTTGTGATAAGTTCATGCTCCATCAGCAGTGGACACCAGGAAGTACAGCATAATGAAGTCCAGATCAGTAATTAGGTCAGATCTGCTACTCCCCATGATTAAAAATTAGCAGTGAGTCCCAGTATTGGGGTTTGGGGACCTGCAGTTCTGGTTCCTGAACTTCTAGTCTCTCTTCAGCCATCTTTTCAAGCATTTTCTTCCACTATAATGGCTGGAAACTTTTGGTTTTCAATGAAAGGTTAGCTTCTAAGGTAGCTTTCTGATTTACTTCTGATCAGTTTTGGCTTCATAAGACATCCAACTTCTTTAGCTTTAGCAACCTCCCTATAAATGCACCTACAGTGAAGGTAGAAGTATTTTATAGAGGTAATTTATGCTTGAAGATTGTGGTGTGAATTTCTGCAGAAACAAAGCCCATTAGAAATTTCTCAGTCCCTCTCTTCAAATGCAAACCATGCCGTTGACTTTATTATTGCAACAAAGTAATTCTTCATATCTGGAATAAAATCTTATGCAAAACACTGCACCAATCTTTTACCTTGGGAAAAGAATAAAAGGGTAAAGATCAAATTGATGCAATTTGTTCAATTGTCTACTAACAGGTACTCAGGTACAGTCAAGATGAGTGCAATGTCATCTTTATATCAGTGTATAAAGCAACAGAGCTTTGTACTGCCCAGAGCTCTGGATTTCCACTTGAGCTCAGAATTACACATGGGCACTTCAGGATATGGATAACCGTGGTCCACATTGCTGCTGGGTGAACCTGACTGTTAGACTATCATTGTCTAGCTCTTCCTTAAGGGGTGAATTTGTTTCCATGCTATCTCATTCTTCATCTGATGGAGAATCCAGCTGATTTAGACTTGTTTTTCAGAACTTCTTGGTACTTGCTGGGGGCAATAGATATCTGTCACCGCTGCTATTATCCGTGCTTGGTAGCATGAACAGGACAAGCGAGAGAGAAAAACAGTAAAAAAAAGCTCTCTCTTCAAGCTGAAAAGCAGCTTCTGTCTTCCTTTTCACTGATCCTGTGATGCTGATTCTAGAATACGGATGGATTTTGGTCTCCCTATAGCAACAAGTTATAATGATGCTGGGAGACTAATAATAATTTATCCAGATTATGCAGAATTCAGGATAAATGCTGCAACAAAGTGCTGTTTGACTAATGCTTCGTTTAAACGCACGTTCACACTCCGAGACACAGCAGCTCATTCAGCTGCTGCCTGTCTCATCCTAGCTTGCATAAGTCAACAGCTGTGGGGGAAGGGGATCCCCACAATAATAGCTTTATGGTGTGGTTCCAGTCCTATATGAGGAAGAAATGTAGGGAAAGGTACTCTGAAAACTATGGAGTTAGGACTGCATATACACTTTGTGTGGTCCTGTGATTTGAGTCCGCTTCATTTCCAGAGGTAAATTTACAAATCTGAGCAAAACTTTCTTGCATTTTACTAGAATTTAGACAAACCAGCACAAAGGCCTTAGCAACTCCTTGCTTTTTGGAACTATGTGGGAGGTAGCAGTAGCGTGGTCTGCCATGAGTGCTCCACATCTGAACCACCACTAGTACAGTCTGGTCTGGTTAGAGGGACGTCCCTGAAAACTAATGCCAGTCCTGTCTAGCCTAGGCTATTTTCAATGCTCCTTTATGAAATTAGCCTGCATGACTTTCTCCTCCTCAGCTTTTGAAGTGGTAGGTGACTGGCTAGCCTAAGGACTTTGCTGAGCAGCTATAATAGAGCAAAGACAGCACAAATCCTTGCAGCACTGTTTTCAGCCATAGAATGGATGCCAGGGGTGCCAAAAAAGGCGGTGCTCTCTGCAGTCACCTGGTGTGACCTTGTTGCACTGAACCCCCTAAGGATGTCCGGAGTGTTTTCCTTGTAACCTGGCCATTGGGATTGTTTTATCTCCAGAAGGCAGTCCATGCAGATTCTGTGAGGATAGTTCCGGGATTTTCCCTCTGCCCGTGGTCATTCTCAGGGACTTGTTCCCATGGAATCTGTATCCAGACATGCACTTTTCATGCCTGCTGTGAGGTTTAAGGGCTGTTAAGTGAGTGTCAGTGCCCTCAAGGATCAGGCTTTGGCTCAAGAGAGCCTTACAAATTTCTTTGTAGCTCCTGGTCTGCATGAGTCCATGGCTTCATCTCTGTCTCCAGGTTCTGCTGAACTGTTCAACCAAGAAAGCTGAGTTGTTCCTTTTATATTTCATATGGAAATAACTTGCTCTGTTTCTTGCTCTACCAGATTGTCATGCAAGTGTATTCCTAGAAAATCCATGTGCATATTTGTATATTGCTTTACATGGGTGAAGAGCTTTTGGGCCCTTCTGATGAAGGGTGTGTAGTAAGTACAAGCAATTACTTTTTCAGTTAAGCTGCTGCTCTGAGCTTGCCCTTCCAAAAATGATTCAATAAGAGACTCTCTGGATAGCACTGTGGTTTATTTTTCTGAACCCGTAAGTGTCTGTGTGATTCCTGCATTGACACTGAGATATTTTTATACACGGAGACAAATAATTGGAATATGTTCTACACACAAACAATAGTCTACAGATAACATATCATGTTACTATGGGCAGAGCAGGGGAAACTAAACGCTGTGTTCTGAGCTTCTGCAGTAAGAGCTGTTAGAACAAGCCACGTGAGATTCACTTTTTGTTCAGAGAAAAGTTTGTTCCCTCCCACTCTGACATTTGCCCTAGAATTTCTATGCCTGTTTAGGCAGCAGCTGCTGAGCTGCAGTGTGAGACAACATGCAGCTGAGTTTGTTACTAGCAGTTTCCCCTGGCTGGACTCATGATGAAGTCGTATGAGATTTGACAGTTACAGTGCAACTCAGACCAGTAGTGTCCAGAGAATGGAAAGGGAAGCCAAAGTTCAAATGGGAAGGAGGTGCATGCTTAGCCTCAAGGAAGTCTCTAGTTTGGGTGTCCTGAAAGGTTCACTTTATCTCAGTCAGAAATTACAGGTGTAATGCAAGAAGTATTGTCTCAGCCTGGGACCTGGTTTGTATAGGGGTCAACCTGCATGCAGACAATTTAAGGACAGATTGTTAATGACAAGGACTATTCTCCTTGCTTCAGTTATCCTAGTGGTTCCTTCTAGCGGCAAAATCCATAAATCTGCTGATTTTCCGTGCTTCTTTCCTTGGTAACCTCAGGAGCAACAAATTAGTTGCAGCCTCTTAGAACATAAGCTACTTAGAAGGCACGGTAAACTGCTCTGTGTTTGTGACTTGACATTAGCTTCAGCCTTATTGCTGCAGAATGAACTGAAATAGCTCAGTTCCTGAGTCCTTGTGAGATTCCTGCTTTTCAACAAAGCCTTGGGGTGGGAGGAGGAGGATTTGGCATCCAGTTTGCTTTTGGAAAAGGGAGCTTCCCTACTGATGCACATGATAGAGCAAAAAAAAATTGCCTCTACCCTGTTGTGCAACAGTGGAGGTTAAGAACAAGCTTCTCAAGCTCCTTAGCCATTTAGGCCAAATTTTGTTAGCCTAAATTTTGTCAGAAGGCTTAGGACCAACACACTAATTTACAGCGGATCAAATGCTAGGGAATACATGAAAAGATGAATAAACACAGTCTTACAAATGAAATACATTATTAACAAATATGCAAAAATAACAGTATAACTTTGATTCCTATCTGTATATATTTTTGTATTACTTAGCTGTTATTCCAAGACTTTTACAAATTAATTATTTTAATTAAATTACAGTGTATTTGTTTAGTAAAGTAGATGGAAGTTACCTGGAAATTTTTACCTCTCTCTGGCTTAATCAATGTTTAAGCATTTTCCTCCAAGTGGAATGATATAAACCTGAAAGACTTAGGGCAAATGTTCCAAAATACCTTCCTCCAGGATCAGGATACTCTGTTGGCGGTTGCTGTCTTGTATCTTCTGAATTATAGGACAGAACTACACCAAAGTGCCCTACATCCTGGAGAAAGACCTCAGTATGGATCTACCTGTCACCTCACTCTCCTAATTTGTTGATTTACTTGTTTTCAAACTCCACAAATGAGTGGAAGAATGGAAGCAACATAGCTTTATTTTAATTTAGCTCAGATTCCTTACCCCGGTTGCCTGCCTCTGACTTTCCTCAGATCTGTAGGAATGGAGGAGGCTGACCATCGGGGTGTTGAGACAGTTTATTGTCAACGTGCTTTAAGACAGACCACGCTGCTCCCTGCTACTTAGGAATTCTCCAGTGCCCAAGAAATCTCTAGGAGCCTGTTAATTCAGGTGTAGCTGAGCATATTGCCAATGAAAGGCAAAAGACTGTAACCCATTGAATATAACTGTTCTCTCAAGTAAGTAAATGACTGATAATTTCTATTTACGTAAAAAAGAAAGTGCCTGTTGATGTGAACTGGTACATTTCTTCATGCCTACTACCTCTCATGGGAGTAGAGCTATAAATCAGGATTATTAACAAGAAAAAATCATAAATTTTTTTTTTCTTTTTTTCAAATGTAGCTAATGCAGAAATTTCCATGGTGATAGCAGAGTGGAAGATGTGGAGAAGTCATGACAAGAAATTATTGATGGGAGATAAAGGAACATTAGGAACATGCCTGATGTCTTAAATAAGGACTATTTTTAACTACTCTTGAAATAGACTCCTGGTTTAGTCAGAATGGTTAGGTCTTTTCTTTAGGAGGGTTGTAACAGTATGTGAGCCATGCTTTGTGCATTAAAAGAAAGGAATACTGTTGAACTGCAGAGAACAGATGACTCAAAACCAGAAGAAAGATGGAAGAGAAGACCCTTTTGAAGTACTTGATTTTGAAATGTGTTTTTCTGCAATTCATTTTCCACAGGGATTTTTGTTATTGATCGGTAATCAAAAAGTATCTGAAAATAGCTTCCTCTTAGGTGCTCTAGGCATGCTTTTTTTGCAAAGACGTAAACTGACTGTTTTGTGTAATATAGCTTTGATGATAGCTTCTTGATAGCACTCTCTTGTAACCAACTGAAAGTAGACAATATTCCAGGAGCACAGAGACAGCATTTCGCCAATGGAAAGTATGAGGCTTCAAGAAATTGTGCAGTTCAAAGAATAGAAATTTTGGTTGCTGCAGTCACTGGTTCTCCATTTCTTGGTACTAGAAGATACCTGCAGAGTGATACCCTTATAAATTCAGTAACGTTTGTGGAAAATAAACTCACAAAAGCTAAACTATTTCTTGTGTCTCATGCTAACTCTGAAAGCCTCTGCAAAGGGGTGTAGCCCACTCTTGCAAGGTGAGGGAGTATGGACTTATGCCCCTTCATGATTAATCCATTTAGTTTCAGCTTCAGCAGGTTTTGCACAAGATAGTTTGTTCGTTGGTGATTACGGAATAAAATGCCTTCGTGTGAACTTTCCCTTGTAAACCTTGAAGTTAGAGAAGCTGTCTTCACCTGAACCTTTCTGAAGAAGAAATAGGCTTGAGATGAGAGTCATCTCACTGACTGTGTCTTGCCTTACCTAGCTAATTTAGTCCTCAGGCTTTCTGCTTCCATATTCCAGAGACCTGATAAGCTTCCATAATGAGACCATGCCTGCAACTGAGATGATGAATCTGTTATGTTGAAATCAGTACAAGCATCATCCTCTTAGGGTTATGCTCGGAACAAGATTTAACTGAAAAGTGAGTCAGAGCATATATCCAACATGTACAAACCTCCCTTAGGAGGAATTTCAGGGTTTGATTTCCCAATGATGTTCATAAAAGTAGGATTGGTCCTATAATTCACAGTTAAACTCAAAACCTCAACAACAAAATAAGTGTAACTCTAGTTAATCACACCCTGTCTTCATCAACTGCAACTAGCTTGTTTCTGTTATGGTGAGATTTTACACCATGACCATAGCAAACCAGCAGGAAAGAAAGAGAAAAGAAGGATTAAACAAAATTAAGGAGTCAGTCAGGATAATTTAAATAGTTTTTCAAAAAAACTTGTTGGCAAGCTGCCCTGGCACCTGGCAGAAACATTCTCTTTCCCTTTAAGATGTCTGGAAAATTTCAGACCACTCAGTTTCCAATGTGGACTGATAAGAAGCTGCAGTAAGGTTCTTCTTAAACAACAGAAATTGATTACATCTTCATCTTCAGAGGAGCTTGTATCAAATGACCTACCTTTAAAAAAGAAAGATCAGGCCTACTTCACGGAACCGCTTAATATAAGAACCAAGAGCTAATGCAGACCTTAAGGCAAATGTTTTCTCAATTTCTGTATAGTTATGGGTATCTTTGAAATACTTTGTCATTGTTCTTAGCACAGGACTGGCTGGTCCAATATCACTGTTAACACCTTTGTTATTTGTGATACTTGCGTGTCTTGTAGTTGGAAAGTAGCTAGCAATCACACTTACCACTGGCCCCTCTCTTCTGGTAGAAACAGATCTTTCTCATTGGTCTTGGTATGTCATTGAATGTTCCTGTAGCCAGTGATGCCAAAGGAATTTCCCATAAAAGATGAAAAAGAACAACTGGAATACAGAACTGGCTGTGCAAAAGAAAGGTTGAAATCAGCTGTTACATGAGGGAGCTAAATGTGCAACCTTTCTGTGTTTTATGCCTTAATGTAATAGAAGCTGCAAAATTCCATAGGTAGGTAGTCTGTTCAGAAAATTGCTTCTCATACCTGTTTAATAAGTGAAGATACAGGTCCAAAAGAATCCTCTGGTAGGATACTTGATCTAGAGTAGTCCCTAAGCATGTGAACATAAGGAGTATAGACTGTATGAAGAGATCACAGGCAATGACACCCTATAAGCACACTTATAAATATATCACATACTATTTTTAAGTAAAACATCTTGAAGCACCTACACAGTGAAGTAGCTTCCACAGCTTTTTTCTCCAATGGAAAAAAAAGAAATCTTGTTTGGTGTCTGAATCATTAGGGATAACTGATCAGAGGATCTGCCCGAACAGAATGAAGACTGACCATGCAGAGCAGGCCTGCATCTCAGCACTCACTACCTTTGCATGGTATTCATCAGCTCGTAACCACCCTCAACATTGATTTACAGTTGCTAAGTTCAGGGAAGCTGTTAGCACTTTGAGCAAAAAATTTTTTCTCCAAAATGCAGAGATAAGATTTTCCAGAGATTCTGCATGTTTGATGTTCAGTAACAGAAAGATGTACTCTTGGTGGAAGAGGATCAGGTTAGGGAATATATAAGCAAACTGGGCATGCATAGGTCCATGGGCTAATACTTGAAGGGAAGGTGCAAAGAGGATGAAGCCAGGCTCTTTTCAGTGGTGCCCAGAGCCAGGATAAGAGGCAATGGGCACAAACAGGAACACAAGGCGTTCTGTCTAAATATCAGGAAGCACTTCTTTACAGTCCAGGTGATGGGATACTGGAATAGGTTTTCCAGAGAGGTTGTGGAGTCTCCCTCCTTGCAGATCTTCAGAAACCGCCTCGACATGGTTCTGGGCAACCAGCTCTAGGTGTCTCTGCTTGAGCTGAGGGTGTGGTCCAGGTGACCTCCAGAGGTGCCTTCCAGCCTTAACCATTCTGTGATTCTGTGTTTCTGTGCTGTCATTCAGAGGGACCTCAGGCTGGAGAAATGGGCTGACAGAAACCTCATGAAATCCAACAAGGAGAGATTGAAAGTCCTGCACCTGGAGAGGAACAACCTCATGCACCAATATATGCTGGGGACCACTCAGCTGGAGAGCAGCACTGCAGAAAAGGGCCCGAGAGACCTGGTGGACACCAAGTTGAACATGAGCCAGCAAGGTGCCCTTGGAGCAAAAAAGGCTAACAGCATCCTGGGCTGCATTAGGAGTGTTGCCAGCAGAGATAAAGGGTGGTGATCGTTCTGCTCTACTCAGCACTGGTGAAGCTATGTGTGGAGTACTGTGTCCAGTGCTGAGCTCCTAAGTACAGGAGAGAGATGGACATGCTGGAGAGAGTCCAACAAAGGGCCACAAGGTTGATTGAGGGGCTGGAGCATCTCTCCTATGAAGAAAGGCTGAGAGAGCTGGGACTGCTCATCCTGGAGAAGAGAAGGCTTAGGGGGAATCTTATCAATGTATATAAATGTCTGAAGGGGGGGCAAAGAGGACGAAGCCAGGCTCTTGTTCGTGCTGCCCAGTGCCAGGACAAGAGGCAATGAATGCAAACTGAAACACAGGAGGTTCAATCTGAACATTAGGAGGCACTCTTGCACTGTTAGGTAGGTGGCTGAGCACAGGAACAGTCTGCACAGAGAGGCTGTGGAATCTCCCTCCTTGGAGCTGTCTGGAAATGGTCCTGGGTAACTGGCACTAGGTGCCCCTGCATGAGCAGGGGAGGTGAGACCAGATGATCTCCAGAGATCCTTTACAACATCAGCCACACTGTGATTCTGTGAACAGTGCGGAAAAGTTCTAGGCAAACACTCTGCTCTTTTTGACAAATGAGACTAATTGCATGCCAGTGGCAGTGTGTAAAAGGTAGTGATTAATAAGAAACATCTAATTCTCCAGAAATACAAGGAGCAGACAGTTAATCTGGGCCTTTTTTGAAACTTTGGTTTGCCAGGTTTCCTGTTTGTACAATGTCTGTGCAGTGCCTCACTTCACACCATCTATGAAGCTATTTCCTACTGCCGAGGAAGA
>VXAL01008724.1:138847-170153 GCA_013399475.1 Chauna torquata
TTGTGGAGTCTCCCTCCTTGCAGATCTTCAGAAACCGCCTCGACATGGTTCTGGGCAACCAGCTCTAGGTGTCTCTGCTTGAGCTGAGGGTGTGGTCCAGGTGACCTCCAGAGGTGCCTTCCAGCCTTAACCATTCTGTGATTCTGTGTTTCTGTGCTGTCATTCAGAGGGACCTCAGGCTGGAGAAATGGGCTGACAGAAACCTCATGAAATCCAACAAGGAGAGACTGAAAGTCCTGCACCTGGAGAGGAACAACCTCATGCACCAATATATGCTGGGGACCACTCAGCTGGAGAGCAGCACTGCAGAAAAGGGCCCGAGAGACCTGGTGGACACCAAGTTGAACATGAGCCAGCAAGGTGCCCTTGGAGCAAAAAAGGCTAACAGCATCCTGGGCTGCATTAGGAGTGTTGCCAGCAGAGATAAAGGGTGGTGATCGTTCTGCTCTACTCAGCACTGGTGAAGCTATGTGTGGAGTACTGTGTCCAGTGCTGAGCTCCTAAGTACAGGAGAGAGATGGACATGCTGGAGAGAGTCCAACAAAGGGCCACAAGGTTGATTGAGGGGCTGGAGCATCTCTCCTATGAAGAAAGGCTGAGAGAGCTGGGACTGCTCATCCTGGAGAAGAGAAGGCTTAGGGGGAATCTTATCAATGTATATAAATGTCTGAAGGGGGGGCAAAGAGGACGAAGCCAGGCTCTTGTTCGTGCTGCCCAGTGCCAGGACAAGAGGCAATGAATGCAAACTGAAACACAGGAGGTTCAATCTGAACATTAGGAGGCACTCTTGCACTGTTAGGTAGGTGGCTGAGCACAGGAACAGTCTGCACAGAGAGGCTGTGGAATCTCCCTCCTTGGAGCTGTCTGGAAATGGTCCTGGGTAACTGGCACTAGGTGCCCCTGCATGAGCAGGGGAGGTGAGACCAGATGATCTCCAGAGATCCTTTACAACATCAGCCACACTGTGATTCTGTGAACAGTGCGGAAAAGTTCTAGGCAAACACTCTGCTCTTTTTGACTAATGAGACTAATTGCATGCCAGTGGCAGTGTGTAAAAGGTAGTGATTAATAAGAAACATCTAATTCTCCAGAAATACAAGGAGCAGACAGTTAATCTGGGCCTTTTTTGAAACTTTGGTTTGCCAGGTTTCCTGTTTGTACAATGTCTGTGCAGTGCCTCACTTCACACCATCTATGAAGCTATTTCCTACTGCCGAGGAAGAGAGGAGGGTGTGTAGTAGAGAAGTTGTGTTGTTGAGCACAGGAATTCTATGCCTAGCTTTGTTACCTCTTGGTAGCTTTTTTCTATTTATTCAAGTATTTTTCTTTGCATTGTTTCCCTGTGAAAGACTGAAGGTGCATAGCTGGCATAAGCATCCATTCCTTGTGGTTATGTTCCTAGTTGTTATGCCTTTATGATCCCACTGTTTGGATTGCATTAGGAAAAAATGAGGAAAGTTCTTCCAGTAAAGACCGAGTGGCCTCCTGTTTCATCAGGACATTTCTTCTCTGTTAATACCACGTCTGATAGAGTCTCCCTCTTGATCCTGAGCCAAGTCCATGGTTCAAGTGCGTGCCCTGTACGTTCAACATCAAAACTGAACAGCATTTAGGCCTGATCATCAATGTGGTACTCTGCATAAGCTGCAAGCAAGCCAAAGACCAAAGGCAGGTGTCACGGCTGTCTCTGCAAGCTGTGGGCTTCGTACCATAATCTGGGACACCCAAGCACAGTGGATTTGGAAGCTGACAAAGCAGGATGTAGCATTTCCAACCTCATTCAATGTTGTGTATTACAGCACAGATCTCAGGCCTATAGAATACAAGTCCCAGTGTTTCTGCTGTAAGGTTTTTTTCTCGGTTTCTTTATCTTCCTCAACTGCTTGACATGATACTTGTGCTTAGACTCAAAACTGTGGGAGGCAACTGTGGGACACATCTGTCATATACTACACCATGTTTTACAGCACTGCAATATCAGAAAATCACTGCTCTATTTTGTGCTGAACCTTTATCTTTTTTCTTGCAGAGCCATAGCCCTGCCCCTCAGTGCTAAACTGGGTGTGAGGGACAAGCTGAGACCGAAAGCTCAGCCCAACTCCGTGCTGGAAACATTCTACAGTATGCACTGCAAGAACCCTAAAGAGGTGAGTCTTTTTTCCTTTGCTTTCCTCTAGATTTACCTTGTATCTTTACCTAAATAAAATCACATCTGGAATCCTGAAGTTTGGTGATGCCAGTCGTACTTGGAAGCTCAACAAAGCAGCAGGAACCATGGTAGCACTGGCCGCCTGACACCAGCCAGCCACAGGGATCATCCTGCAAATGCCATCAGCCATCAGCTCTGCTTCTGAACAGGTGGGAATAGCAGCTTTCCAAAGATAGCACTCAAAAAAATTAAATCTCAGGCTTGTTTGGACAGGAAACTTCTTTTCCAAAGGAAGTAATGACAACTCCTATTTGCTCTTGTTTGCCTTGTACATGGCTTCTTTTCATGTATCAGCAAATCACTGTCACATCAGCTCCCTTGAACTGACTTCCCTTGTTGCCTGTCCTTGCAGCTTAGCACATGTGGATTGCATGATTCTCTTAGTTCGGGGAGGCGGGTCGTTCTGTTGCTGTGCAATCCATGAGTTTGAGATTGGCCTTTCAGGAAGCCAACTAAAATCTCGTCTGTCATGAGAGACACAGTAAGGAGAATCATAAAACTGCAAACACAAATGGTTGGTAGTTTTCCCATGAGAGAGAAAAAGAGTGATCTTGAAGATCTTGGCAGGATAATTCAGAGTTACGATGGCTGCTGCTGAGGGAAAAAGCATTGGAAGGATTGTTGATTGTTAAGCTGTATTGGGATTTAACCTTGTCAGTGAAGACCCTGGATGTAACCCCTGTGGCAGGGGGCAGCTGTGATGGGCAGCTAACCTGCACCACACCACTCTCTCACTTCCCCTCCTCAAAATAACAGGGGGAGAAAATGAGATGGAAAAGGGCTCAAGGGTTGAAAAAGGGACAGGGAGATCACTCACCAATTACCATCATGGGCAAAACAGACTCAGTGTCAGGGAGATTAATGTAATTTATTGCCTGTTACTAACAGACTAGAGCAGTGAGAACTAAAAGCAAACTAAAATCACCTTCCCCCCATCCACCCGCTTCTACCTCCTCCCCCCAGGCAGGGCAGGGGAACGGGGAATGGGGGCTGCGGTCAGTCCAGAACACTTCGTCTCTGCTGCTCCTTCGTGGTCACTCTCTGCCCCTGCCCCAGCGTGGGGTCCCTCCCACAGGATGCCGTCCTTCCCGAGCTGATCCTGCGTGGGCTTCCCACAGGCTGCAGCTCTTCAAGAGCTGCTCCAACATGGGTCTGCACCACGGGGTCCATTCTTCAGGAGCAAACTGCTCGAGCACGGGTCCCCCACGGGCGGCAGCTCCCACCAGGTCACCTGCTCCTGTGTGGGCTACTTTCCACAGGCTGCAGTTCCAGCCCGGAGCCTGCTCCTGCGGTGCTCTCCATGGGCTGCAGCCTCCTTCAGGCCACATCCCCTGCTCCAGCGTGGGCTCCTCCAGGGGCTGCACGTGGAGATCTGCTCCATGTGGTGCCCCACGGGCTGCAGGGGGACAGCCTGCTCCACCACGGGCCTCTCCACGGGCTGCGGGGGAACTTCTGCCCCAGCGCCCGCAGCACCCCCTGCCTCCTTCTGCACTGACCTCGGTGGTGCAGGATTCTTCCCTCTCAGGGGCTCGCTCCTCTCTCCCAGCTGCTGTTGCGCAGCAGATTTTCCCTTTCTCCAGGTGCTTTCCCAGAGCCACAACCAGTGTCGCTCACGGCCCAGCTCTGGCCAGCAGCGGGTCCCTTTGGGAGCCGGCTGGAGCTGGCTCTTCTCTAACACGGGGCAGCTCCTGGGCTCTGCTTGCAGAGGCCACTCTGCATCCCTCCCACTACAAAACCTTGCCACGTAAGCCCAGTACAATCATATTTCCTTTCAGTTCCTTTTTGCAGGCTTTCTTGGCCTTGAAGCAAAAGCTGTCAGCCACTACCAAGGACATATGAGCAGGGGTTCCAGTCCCACTGGGCAGTCGTAGTGCAAACAAGTTACTGCCTTGACAAGGCTATTGCAGCATGTTTCGTATTGCAGTGGGGCATGTGGAGCCCTGGGACGTTCAGTACCAGCTTAAAAGTAAAAGAATAGCAGCTAAAATAAAAATGAAAGCATTCATCTGGGTTGTGCAGTCAGTCTTTTCCCTAGCAGTCAGAAGGAATGTTCTCAGGAACACTTGCCATGGTCCATGACCTTCCTCTTGCCTGTCTGAGAAATTTGTACGTTTCTCAATAGAACTACTGCCATTTCAGAGATCCAGCCCAAGGCCTGTCTTTGTAAGTAGGCTTTCCACAGAGCTCTCCCTGCACTCACATTGCACTGAAGGAGCAGAAGCCTGCACTTTTATCCTAGAGAATCTGTGATATCAGAGCGTATCCTGACCATGAGACTTCTGACATCAGTGCGACATGGAGCAAGAACAGTGCAACTGGCCGATGCCTTACTCTCTCAGTTCACCAGTTGCATCTCAGCCAGTCTTTCAGCTTCCTCCCTCTCCTGTGAGCTCGCAAACTTCTGCTTATGAGTCAGCTTTTACAAGATGTGATTTTGCTGTTCTCAGCAGCCCTCTCCTTGGGAGGAATACCACATTATGGAGCAGTTGGAGAATATAAATCAGTGTCTCCATTTGACTCCACCACAAGAACAGAAGTCACTAAGTAAAAATAGAAATAAGTACATCTGAAAACGGCTAATGGACACACTTTTTTACAACATTCTCAGGGTATGTAAATCACTGTCACATGATACCATTAAGGTAAACGCATTCCGTGAAAACCTACTGCTTACTTAAAAAATAAGACTATCCATGATGACACTTCAAAAAAGAGTATAAAACATGATGAACTTACTCCGTGTCACATACCAAACTCTTTAAGAGCCTAAGGACAAGAAGGAAGGTAATTGCAGTATTTCTGTGAGTAACCTATTGAAAAATTATCCCTATCAGGTTTAGCACAGCAGGGAAATATCCGGTAGGAAAATGACGTTGCCTCTGCTCATGACGTTGGTCAGGTTATTCCCCGATACTGCATCAGAATGCTGAAAGGCATGACAAGATTCAGTGCAGAGCTTTAAAAATTATTTAAGCTGCGGTAGAACTTTCTTGGAGTGACAGATTTAAGGGACTCAGTCCCTTAAAGCTGAGAGAAGAAGTGATTCAACAAGAAACGCCTGTGAGGAGAAGAGACCAAAAGTTGAAAGTTGAAACCGGAGATGTTCACATAAAAAATAAAATGTAAAGTTTTAACATTTAGTATTAATAACCAGTTGCTTACAAGGGGAATTGAAAGATTTTCTATTATCTGAAATCTTCACACTAGGAATGGACAGCTTTCTGAAAGGTGCCGTAGCTTGAACAGATTTGGCCTTGCCAGGAACCTCCAGCAGGGTTCTGTGGTGGCTCAGACCAGATGACCACATACCCCTTCTGACCTTCAAACCTGAATCTGAACCCTTCTTCCTCACCTGTTTTCCAGGGTGAGCTGATCAGTTTAGCCAAACAGTGCGACCTGCCGGTGAGGAAGGTGGAGAGGTGGTTCCGGCGCCAGAGGAATGCCAACCGACCCAGCCTGTCGAAGAAGTTCTGCGAGGCCTGGTGAGCTGCGGCGGCCTGTCACTGGCACTGAGCTCAGTGGGCCATGCGCTGCCTCCCAGCCTGCCCGGCACTGCTCCACTGAGAGCATCCCGAGCCTTCCCTGCCCCGCTTGATTCTCCTGTAGCTCTGCTGCTGCTTCTCTGTTACTGAGTCTTTCTTTGCTTTTCCCCTTTATTCTCACTCCTGACTCCTTTTATTCCTGTCTCATTCCTTACAGAACCCCTGTTTCTGACTTTGTAAGACTAACGCTCTGCTTTGAAACATGATCCTATCTGAAACATTCCCTCCTGTTTTGCTTCCTAATGCTTCCTGCTGCTTTGCTGCTGCTTCCATTTCTCCAGAATAGCCTACTATTGCCTGTTTCACGCCCCTTTGCTTCACTGCAACCTGATTCCTTCTGCTGCATCTTTCTGCAACTGTTCTCCACAATATTGCTTTCCAAAGTCACAGACACTGAGCTAGATTGTATTCTGCTGTCAGTTGACTTCAGTTTCCCTGAAAGTCAAAAAGTAGAACCCTTTTATAATGGCAGAAAAAGGAGCTTATGTGAAAGCTTTTCCTTGGATCGAAACTCTTCTTAGAAACAGCTACGTGGAAATCCTCCCCATTATATGGAGGCACAAGTAGGTCTGGCAGAAGAGGGCTATGACTGAGTTCCTCACTTTTTAGATACTTTAACTTCTGCAGATAAAAAAAAAAAAAAATCTCATGTCAGCCATTTTTGTAAATGTTAATCTTGGCTGAGCTTTCCAAAGATGTAGCAGAGCAATAGCCCCAGTAGACTTCAGCTGGACGCGCGCTTACTTGTTCAGTAAACTTCCTCACTTGGAGGCCCTGGTGACCTGGCATGTGACAGCCTCCTGTACAACGGAGATCAGGAGCTGTACAGCTTTTGTAGCTCCATGGCTGTCAGTCCTTGTCCCCACACCTAGGCAATTTTTCTGGGCTGGGATTGCTTCCTTGCAGGAGGCTAGATGAATCATCATCAGGGTCATTTTACACCAAGAAATCAAAGACTGCAAAGCCCTTTAAGAAACTGTTCTACACTAATGCCCGTGTGAGCAGGTCCCAGCTAGTCCCCCCAGTCTGTATTTCCCTGATCTCTTGGGGGGGCCCCACTTGGTTCTCATGCTGGCGCAAAGTCTTCTAAAATCTCAGCCTGAGGTCGTTACAGATGTTAAGATCTGAGAGCTTATGCTCTAGCACAGCACATGGTAGACCATCACCCAGCGACTGGTTCCACACAACAGTCAGAGCAGTTCCTGTGTGTTGGGGTTTGGTGGAAGTAGAAATGAACCCAGAATACAGAATTAGATTTAGAGGAATGTCAAGAATCTTTTGGCAAAAATTCAGAAGTTAGCCCCTTTTAGAAATGTTAGTTTTGGCTCAGCTTTCCACAGAGAAGGAGGATTCTCCTGAGCGTAGCTGAAATGCCTTACTTATGAGTGGCTGCTCAGCTATGCTTGTAAGGAAGTAGGCTCATCCAGGAAGGACACAGAGATGGAAGAAGAAAACTAAATACCTGCAGCGGCATTCATCTGACTAGAAGTATATATCTGTAGGGTACGCGTCACCTCTGAGCTGATCACCTCGTGCTCCAATTAATACTTCAGCCTCTAATTCAAAATTCCTGCCTAAAAACCCTAATAGAGAAAACAAAACAACAACAACAAAAAGATGTGTATTATTTATTTATAGTATTCCAGATTGTCACAGTTAGAAGTATTTATAGAATCTGTGGACAAAGAGTTGTAAAGCAGCCATGCTTAATCTGCTCCCGTCAGGATCTGGAAGTCTGAGTTCTCCCTGCACTCAGCTGACTTGCAGTAAATACTAACAGTAAACAGTAAATACTTTTCTAACTCAACTCATTGAGGATGGTGTCCTTCCACCTGCCCTCTTGCAGTTGCCCATTTGCACTCTGCAGAAAGAGTGTCTTTCCAATGTGATATAGTAGCTTTTTATAGATTATGTCTTTCGTGAAGCTCCTGGGGTTTCATTGACAGGTGGAGTCTCTCTCTAAAAATGTAGTTACTTCTGATTTGTTACAGAAATTTTTGGTAATTTAAAGATTGTTGTAGGCAGTTTTACTCCTTTGAAGATTTCCTGTGTTTAGTCTATTAGCTACTCGTTTATTCTGTTGGGATAAAATTCCACTCATTCCTTACTGTATGTGTATATATTCAGTATGACGTCTCTGTCCACTGAACATGGCAAACATATGTTGTTAGTACATCTGTGTAGGTTTAATGTGGATAAATCAGCTCTGAGACAAAACATGACAGTAATCAATTGCTTTATGTGATAATGAATTTAGCATGCCTAATCTCCAACAGCCTAAGAGGGAGATTGGTACTGTTTGACTTTTACACATGCGTCTGCTGGTGCTGGGAAGGGTTGGGATGATTATCTGGGTGATTTCATTAGGCGATATTCTCATAGTTTCTACCCTCTAAAGCAGAAGAATTGCTCTCCATGGAGTCTGTTGAATGTGCTAGCGATATGCAAAAAATGGTCCTGTTATGATCTGGACAAACCTTGAACATATTGATGTTTTTCTTTGCTTTAATAGTGTCATTCTTTGAATGAGTGCGATTGATACACAGAATTAGAACTTCGTGGTTAATAGGATACTAATATACTTTATTTTGTTTGTTTGTAGCTGGAGGTTTACATTTTACGTCACTTCTTTCTTCACTGGACTTGCTGTCCTATACGACGTGAGTATGCAAGCAGTGCCACCTGCTGTTCTGTCTAGGGAGTGCCTGCAAGAATGGCAGATTTTGTTGCCAAACCTGTGCTTTCAAACCTTCCTGTGGAGATTTTCCCATCAGGTCTGAGTCCTCTGCACAGCACACTTTTGAGATCACAAACATATTGAACCATGCTTATTTTAAGAACTCCAACTCAAAACCAAAAGGTTTCCTCTTCCTCTGGCAAAGCAGGAGACAATTAGGATTGTGAGACACTGTGTCCAGCTGTAAAAATATATTTCTGTGGTATGGGAGATGGAACATTTATCTGAGATAGAAGCCGCACGGTCTGTTTATATGTTGTGTCCAATACTCGTTTATGATGAAATTCTCGGGCTTCTTCTGGAGCATGGGCTGCAATTTAATAATTTTATGTATGTATTTTCTCTTCCTTAATCAAAGTGTGAGAGGGTAAGGTTCATGCCTCTGCCTTTTCTATGATTTGATAAATAATTGTTTCTCTTAATACAAATGGAACAGACTCAACAGGAGAAGACTGAGATTTGAATGATATGGGTTTAAATCTCTGAGGCAGAAGGGGTAGTGGAAGTCATGCCGTATGCTCTAATCCTGACCTGTGGTCACTAAGCTGGGACTAGGTGCACCCATCATTCTCTGGCTATGTTTTAAAGGTTACCCTGGCTCTTTTGCTGAACTCAGTTCCCTGGGTGAGCTTTGCAAAAGTCTTCTACACTGAAACCTTCTGATGTGTTAAGTAATGGAAAAATCTGCAGGTCTCAAGACTGTAGGCACAGACTATGCTTGCACCTGCTCATTATTGTAACAACTGAAGAACTATTGAACTTAGCAACTTTCAAGGCAGAATTTAAGTTATCCTATGAGTGTGTGGATTGCAGGATGAGCTAGCAGAGAAGTGGAGGCATCTAAATCCCAACTACAGTGCTGTGTGGTTCTTTACATCAAAATATAAGGCTATTCTGTGAGGTCAGCTATGCAAGTTTGGGATGGATGACCTGCTTAGCATAGTACAAGACCCCTGTGGTGACAGAAGGGACAAAATCCTGTTCTCCTGCATGTTACCTGACCATTCTAGGAATGAGAGATTGCCTTCACTTCTCATGAAAGTCTTTTCTTCATTCATTATACATCTTCCAGTTTCCGCAAAAAAAAAAAAAGAGGCATCTGTCCCTCAGACAGCAGCTCTAGATTTATCCCCAGAATGTCCAAATAAGCTAGGGATCCTGTACCAAAGAGCATGTTATTATGTGATTAAAAATTATAGCAAAATGAGTATATTAAAGAGACGGACAATGAATTGATGTGACAGGGCATGTTTGATTCTAATATTTCCTGACTTTTCCATGTTTACTTTACAATCTGAGTAGTATTTTAACATATATTTGCTTCTGTGAAACACTCATGTTTCTTTAGGAAAAAAAGCAAATTTTAAAATTTAAATTCTATATTAGTAGCTTGCAGCTGGCTGCACAAACTTCTGCCACATAAGTCAGTGAAACAGCAAGTAGCAGTAGAAAGTTGGCTCACAGAAAAGAGATTTTCAACAGAAAAGAGATTTATTTGCTGATAGTAGAGGAATGAAGAAATTCAGAGATATGGGGTTCCTTTCTAGTTTAGGGAATATGGTGGGTCATAGTTGTTTCAGGGTGTTTACTTCAACCTCTCCAATTCTGCATCACACGTCTCCTCTGTTCCATACCTGTATTTGCTGTAAATCCAACTCCCAGCCCCACCCCCAACCAGCAGGTTGTTTATCTACTCCTAATTACCACCGCCCCTAATTTTCAATGCTTCCTACTTCCCGTCTGCATTGTTTATGTACCAGCAGGTGCTGACTGAGAAAACAAGAAATTCTTTCTCTTAGCTCTGATATCTGGAGCCCTGTAGGATTGTTACAGAAAATTACCCTTACAGTTGTGGCATAGAATATGTTTCGTCACTGTGTGGAGTAGGACACACTTGTTCTGATCAAATCTGGGCACAGTAAAGGGTCAGAGCATGCTCCATGTAGGAAGAAGTTTTGGAGACTTTAGCTGCCATACTTCTATGTATGTTTCTAAGCTGCCAAGTTCTAAACTATACTTTTCTATGAAGTGTAAACAAAGTTCATTACTTAACAGACTACAGCATGATCCTCACCATTGAAAAAACATGTTCCTGACATGAGAGTTCAGCCTTCTTACCACATTTAAGGATTGTTGTCCGAACCACAGAGATTCTTAATTGAAATAATTTTAAGAATACTTTAATGTATTCAAAATATATCCCCACACACATACACACTTTTAGAAGTCTACAAGAAGTTGGTAGAAATCTTCCCCAGGCTATTTTGTTTGGAACTGGACTTAACAGCATGTAAAATTTCAGCTGAGTAGCAACAAACTGGCAGTGTTGCAAGCAACTGCAAGTCCTTGCCGTGGAAGTCTCTTGGCAGCTGAATTCCAGACAGTGCAAGCAGCTCCGTTTGTAATAAAACACAACAGATCTGTAATAGTAACAAGCTAAAGGAGTTAGGCAGTTGATAAGAGAAGAATTCCTCTGGCATCCTCCCATTCATGTTGCATTTTCTTTCCAGAAGCCTTGGTTTTGGGACCATAGAGAGTGCTGGACAGGATACCCGCAACAGGTGAGTCATCCAGGAGTGAAAACTGCTGTTATAAGTCATGTATTGTGTTTGGATATCTTTTCAAAATCAGGTTATATTAGGGACCAAAGAGAGGGCACTGAATGAAATTTAGACTGATGATCCATAAGAATTCAAAGCCAGATCCCTATCAACAGAGAACATCTCAATATCTGGCTTAATCTAGACACAATAGAGAAGGAGTCAGTACAGCAGAAGGAGACTCTACAGAAGTAAAGGCAAGGTGAGACTTCTGACCAGGTGAGCCAAGAAACTGAAAAATAGGAATGCTCCTTGTTTAGTTTATAGAGGAGACTGAGGCTAGAGAAGGACATTTTGCCCAAGGAGGAGAAGCGAAGACTTCAGTGGAGAGCATGTCGAGCAGAGGACATGCTCTGAGTGATACGCTCCTTCAGCTGTACTGAAGAATCCTGTCCACGGTGCTCCTCCATGAGTTCATTTCCCAGTCGAACTGGCAGTATGGCCAGTAGCAATACAGAGTCATTTCCATTAAGTTTGGAGGATGTTCTGTTACAGTTTTCCAATGTATATTCTGTGTTTTTTCTCAAAAGTGTGGACAATTTTCAGTTTGCTGCAGGAATGTGTCCATGTCAGCAAGAGGCAAGAATCACTGGGCACTGCAGAGCTGATAAAGCCTTTGCAAACTACACAAATCCTACAAAGATCTGTAATACTCCCTTGCCTTTATCTCCTGGGAAATATTTTCAGAATGTTGTGGTAGGACCAGAGGAGTCTGATCTCAAGTAAAGAGCTAAGAAGACCAAAGGGAAAAAGAAACACTTTCTCACTGTGTAGGTGACCGAGCACTGGCACAGGCTGCCCAGAGAGGTTGTGGAGTCTCCCTGCTTGGAGGTATTCAAAAGCCACCTGGACATGGTCCTGGGCACCCTGCTCTGGGTGGCCCTGCTTGAGGATGGGGTCGGACCAGAAGAGCTCCAGAGGAGCCTTCCAACCTCAACCATTCTGTGATTCTGTGAAAAGTAGTTCAGTATCTTTAGTTGAATTACTTTTTCTTAAGCAGGTGAAACCTGCTTTTGACGTCAGATGTGTATGTCAGATACGAGAAAGTGTGTTCCTCCAAAACGGAAACCAAGCTGGGAGCCAAGGGTGACAGCAGCACAGTCAGGGCAGTTGTCCTCAATGACAAGAGGCACAGTCCACAGGAGAAGAGCAAGAGCAGATATAGCCAGGATCAGCCACAAGCTCAGATCACCAGGCAAGTCTGCAGTGACAAGACAGTTCCAAAGTCAAGTGTGTGGATCCAGAGCAGTGAGGTACAGGACCACACACAGCGCACCTATAACATAGTTCAAGCAAGGACTGAGGACAAAGACTGGAACTGAAACACAGCTCCCGAGCCAAGGGATGGAGGCCCTGATGAGATTGCTCACTGCTCTTTCTCACGCAGCTCTTTTCACAGCAGTATGACTCAAGGCTAAGCAGATGGATCATATGAGAACTGACCTTGAACACAGGCAGCTAAACCTGCTAGTTGCAAAGCCCCTTTAGTCATAGTAATTTTTTTATCAAATAGGTTCTGGTTTAAGAGGCCATCTAGTGCCACAACAGAAAAATTACTTGTTAAATAGCACATATCTTGCTGAGTGGGTCTAAGCTTTTAGTTTTCCAGCTGTAAAACCCCAGAAAAATTACCTAGAAGAACATAGACTACTGTTCACACTGGGATTGCACTTTCCCCGTTAGTTTAATTAGACTGAAAAATCCATAGTAGAGTCCAAGATGTCTGAAGCATCTCCCTGAATGCTAACAAAGGGAATGATTTATTCAAGTACTAATCTATATCACCACAGTGAAACAGTATACCAAGTTTTTAAAGTGACTGCTCAAGAATTTTGCATAGTGCTGAAGAAAACCTAAAAATATTCAGAATCTTCCCCCTTGTTCCCTAGATGTTCCACATGGCATGGCAAAGTGGACTTTCCCCTGCTGTTTGTTTTTACCTCAGCACAGATGATGTTTAGTAAGTGACTAGACTGTTCAGCTGAAGTTTTTCCCCCTGAAGCTGCAGGAACCAGATCTTGTCGTTTGGGTTATCTGATAGTTTTTTCGCCTAGGAAGGAGTCTTCACTTCCAGCCTTTTCTTTACTTTAACTGATGGATATATCACTGGCTCTCCTCCCTTGGTGTTGCAGCCTCTCCAGCCTTCTCTTTTCTGGTACTACCTGCTGGAGCTCTCCTTCTACTGGTCACTGGTCTTCACCCTGCCCTTTGATGTGAAGAGGAAGGTGAGTGACAGCCCCAGGGAAGAATCAAGCACAAAGAGAATCCAAGCTTAACACTCAGGAGAGTGTTCTCCAAGCGTGTGTAGTGTGTATAGTGCTGGTCTGAGGTTTCAGGGGACTCTGTCCTTGCTTGTTCCCAGGAATTTCCATTCCCAGTCACTGGTTTCCCTCTCCTCTGGGAGGTGGAGGACACAAACCCTGACATGGAAAGGTGCACACTACTGCAGAATGCTCAATGCTCCAAGCAGAAATTCCTCTGCTGGGACTCCAGTGGGAAATGTCTGGCCTCATTGAGTAGAGAGATTTTATTGCTACCTGCAAGAGGCATGCTCTAACCAGAACAGAAGGTGCATTGTGTATTTTATTCTCTGCTGTCCCCTTTCTCATCAGGACTTCAAGGAGCAGATAGTCCATCATGCTGCAACCATCTTCCTGATCAGTTTCTCATATTGTGCCAATTACATCCGCATTGGGACACTGGTGATGGTGATTCATGATGCTTCTGATTGCTTCCTAGAGGTGAGCTCCACGATTTACATGCCAGGCAAAGCCTAGTTGGCAGTAATGCTCTTCAGCCAAATGCTATCTTTTGGTCTAGCACAGTAAGGGCCAGGCATTATGGGGTTTCACCGATAACTCATTGCTAATCTCCTGACCCAGCCTAGGGTGCCCTACAGAGAGCCAGGAGGAGGCATGATTACCTGCATGTGGATCATACCACATCTGGCTCATTAGCCTCTTCGAGCATGTGCAGATGCACTGTCTTGGCCTGCTTTTTTTTATTGTTCTTTCTCCTTCCAGCCAACTAAGATATTCAATTACATCAAGTGGAAAAAAACTTGTGACATCCTCTTTATGATCTTCTCAGCTGTTTTCCTCATCAGCCGCCTGGTCATTTTCCCCTACACGTGAGTCTGCTGCAGTCAAGGGAGATGAAAAATCTGCCTTCTCAGAGGCAGGATTATTCAGTTGCGGGCTGAATCTTTTGTTGTAGCCTTTGCTTTTCAATTCTTGAGCTCATGTCCCTGTCTTCTGCATAGGCTACAGTGCCACATGGCTGTTGCACCTGCCTTGGGGTAAACAAGGGTGGTCTGCCTTGGAGTTCGTAGAGTGGTCGCAGAGACCTGAAGTATACTGCAGAAGAGCTCGACTTACAGCTCTACTCTGCTTATTTCCAGTGGGGAACTGAGAGTTGCCTCACATGTTGTATATAAGAAGACAGTGGCTGAACTGAAACTTCTTCTGTGACAATAGCTTTTTGGGGCTTACAGCCCTGCTAAGAACATGCTTTCCCTCCAGTGCAATTCCCTTTCTCTTGCAGGGTGCTCTATAACACCTACTATTACTCCATGGAGATATTCCAACCCTTCTTTGGATACTACTTCATGAATGCTCTCCTGATAACTCTGCAGCTGCTCCATGTCTTCTGGTCCTGCCTAATTATTCACATGGTCTACAAGTTCGTCCTCCAGGGCAAGGTATGAATCAGTTCGTAGTCCCCTGTACATTACATAGGGAGGGAGGATCCCCTGAGACTGGGAACACAGGGATTCATCTGGGATGGATTCTTTCTTGTCCTAGTGAAATTATACATTTAGACTCCTAGTAGTGAGGTAAAAAGGGCACTCAATATTAGGGAAAGCTGACAAAAAAAAGTAAAATTTTTATGAGTTGATATAATATTGGGTTCACTTCTGAAGCGTATATTCAAGAAAAAATATGGATTGGACTCTGTGGGAGATTTCTGTGAACAAAGCCAGTAACATCTGAGTGAGGATCCCAACACTTGGGCCAGTATTGCGTTTGTAACAAAACTAAGAAACCAGGGCAGGGAAAGTTGTCGTGATTGATGAGGCCAGTGCAAAAGTGCTTCCCTATAGTTTCTTCTCCAGGGGATTTCCAGTACAGGATTTTTAATTACAGTGTTACTGATATCACAGAATCATGGAATGGCTGAGGTTGGAAGGGACCTCTAAAGGTCTTGTCCAACCGCCCTGGCTCAAGCAGGGCCACCTAGAGCAGCTTGCTCAGGACCATGTCCAGATGGCTTTTGAATATCTTCAAGGAGGGAGATTCCACGACCTCTCTGTGCAGTCTGTTCCAATGGTCAGTCACCATCACAGTGAGAAAGTGTTTCCTGATGTTCAGATGGAGCCTCCTGTATTTCAGTTCGTGCCCATTGCCTCTTGTCCTGGCACTGGGCACCACTGAGAAAAAGCCTGGCTTTGTCCTCTTTGCACCTTCCCTTCAGACATTTATATACATTGACAAAATCCCCCTAAGCCTTCTCTAGATTGAGCAGTCCCAGCTCTTTCAGCCTCTCCTCGCAGAAGAGATGCTCCAGCCCCTCAATCAACCTTGTGGCCCTTTGTTGGACTCTCTCTAGTATGTCCATCTCTCTCCTGTACTTAGAAGCCCAGCACTGGACACAGTACTCCACATGTGGCTTCGCCAGTGATGAATAGAGGGGAAGGATCCTCTCCCTTTACCTGCTGGCAACACTCCTCCTAATGCATCCCAGGATACCATTAGTCTTCTTTGCTGCAAGGGCACCTTGTTGGCTCATGTTCAACTTGGTGTCCACCAGGACTTTCAGGCCCTTTTCTGCAGTGCTGCTTTCCAGCTGGGTGGTCCCCAGCATATATTGGTGCATGAGGTTGTTCCTCCCCAGGTGCAGGACTTTGCATTTCTCCTTGTTGAGCTTCGTGAGTTTCTTGTCAGCCCACTTCTCCAGCCTGTTGAGGTCCCTCTGGCTGGCAGCACGACCTTCTGGCGTATGAGCCACTCCTCCCAGTTTTGTGTCATTGGCACACTTGATGAGGATACACTCTGGATACACTCTGCCCTATCATTAATGTATGTTTTGTATGGGTTGTCTTACAGTACTTTAGATGTCTACAGAATAGATGCATCTGTCTAAACTAGCAGTCTGGACTCTTTTCGTAGCAGTAGACAGGCATGTTCTAAGCATAATCCACTCAAGATTGCACCCAGGTATTGCCTGTTCATCTCTACTGGGCTTAGAGCAACCTTGAATGTCTGAGATGCAGCTGTGTAAACTTAAGTGGCATGCATCTCACTCTTTCTGACTACAGTGTGTAGTATCTACTGTGAAACCAAACTGCTGCTCAGCATGAAATTCTTCTCAAAATCAAAGACATGACCTAATGTCATCAGGTTGGCCACATGCCAAGGACGCAGTCCAGGAAAAACAAGTCCATGCCCTGTGGGAGTTGACCTCATAGCCTGGGATGAGTTGTTTTATTATTATCCATCTGGGGAATTCTTATGAGAACTGAGAACAAGTGTGAAAGGCTCATCTTCATCCATATTGTCCACAGCTTCCTTATCTGCCTTCACTTAGGGCAGCACAGAGCAAATTACTTGTAAATTAAAAAAACAGAAGCTCCACACATGACAGAAAATGAAGAGGCAGCTGAAGAGGCCCTTTTATTGTTTTCCTAATTCTAGCGTGGGGTGAAATACCGTTGTAGTTATTACAGTGTCAAATGATGAGGTAATAAATAGCCTTATTAGAAAGAAATGAGTCATCGGGAGAAAAATACTGAAGCGCATCCAGAATTTTTCCTGTTCTATCTATAAATGTTGTGATTTAACCCCGGCAGGCAGCTAAGTACCTCACAGCTGCTCACTCACTCTACCCCAGTGGGATGGGGGAGAGAATCTGAAAGTTGAAGTGCGAGAACTCCTGGGTTGAGATAAAGACAATGTACTAGGTAAAGCAAAAGGTGCATGCACAAGCAAAGCAAGGAATTCATTCACTACTTCCCATTGGCAGGCAGGTGTTCAGCCACGTCCAGGAAAGCAGGGCTCATCACGCGCAACGATTTCTTGGGAAGACAAACGCCATCACTCCGAATGTCATCCCCTCCCTCCTTCTCTACCGCAGCTTTTATTGCTGAGCATGACACCGTGTGGTATGGGACATCCCTTTGGCCAGTTGGAGTCAGCTATCCTGGTCTCGTCCCCTCCCAGCTCCTTGTGCACCCCCAGCCCCCTCGCTGGCAGGGCAGCATGAGAAGCTGAGAAGTCCTTGGCTCTGTGTAAGCACTGCTCTGCAAAAAGTAAAACATCAGTGTGTTTCTCACACAGTTTCTCACAATTCTCACTCCAGTCCGAAGTTCACATTCTTCTCATAGGTCTTTCTGATCTCTGTAATTTTCCTCCCTGGCTACAGGATTATCTGCACCACCTTCTCACATGGTGTTCCCTAATCCCCAGTAATTACAATTCAGCCTTGATCCTGAAGTAAGAGGTTTCACTTCCTCATACAGGCAACCATCTTTGTAATTCATGCAGCTGTCTCGTTCTTTTGTGAATCTTGCTAGGTTTAAGACCTTAACCATATTCTACGTCTACGAATAAAAAAATTTAGGAATACTGATTACTGGTTGCGCTTATGCTGCAGATCAAGACTCTTTGTGCATAGTTTCTGAATTGCCAATTCCAGAACAACACGGGGTCCAGGTTGTTCACAAAACCTGGCATCTCCTATTCATATTGTCCTTGCAGACAGTTTGAATTGAGTGCAAGTTCAGATTCTTACAAATCCTATCTGTTTTTGGGTGTAGAGATCTCTAGAAAAGTCATCAGACCAAATAGTCTGCTTAATATGATCCAAGAGATATCCCCAGAAGAACTTACATAGTAAATGGAGACTACAAAGCACATCCAGCAACTGACATGCTCCTGAGGAGTTTCCAAGCCTCAAGTCACTGAAGGTGTTTGCTGCTTTCCCTCAGAGTACTCTTTCCAACAAGGTGTATGGACACTGTGAATTTGTTCCCAATTTTGGCATCTTGTATTGCAGAGTAGAAACAGCTTGAGAAGCCAGCATTAGGCTGCTTTCTCTAACCCGCCATTTTATTATATTGTTTCTTCTTTGTCTTTCTTTTAAGGCAAGGAATTAAGTGTTTACAAAAGTGGACTACAAATCTCTCAATAGCAAGAGGAAAAATCTGAATATAAAACTGAATGTAGAGTTGAGTAGCTTTGTGTTGAGCTATTGGTTTGTTTGAAAGCATATGCTGTTCAAAGCAGAGCACTCAAATTGCAGCCACCCAGAAGCTATTTTCTTGTCCCTTTTGGAAATGTAAGAGTTTGATTAACTGCCTCCCCCCATCCTTCTTCTGCATGCTGATGCCCAAAGCAGCAACGTGGACCTTCTTGGTCTTACGCAGTTGTCCTCAGCCCTGGGCATCTGTGATTTGGTGCTGCTTCTCAATCTGTGTAGTGGTTCCTAATGTTTATCAGGATCACATTTAAGGTTCCACTGAGACAGAAATCAAATAGACAGAGAGAAGTTGTTTCCAAAGGTTATGTGAAAGCTAAAAGGACATCGTAGAAATGTGTGCTAAAGGCAGGTGGCTGAAGTAACAGCTGCAATCTTTAGCCTGTGGCTCAGCTAGCACTGCTTCTCATGCAGGCTTCTGCATATGTATTGCATCTCATTTACATTTTTCCATAGATGGAAAAGGACATGAGAAGTGACACTGAGGAAAGTGACAAGGATGAAGAAAGAGAAAAGATTATGGAAAAGGAGAAAAACGGGATCACACGTTTCAGCAATGTCACAAGCACCAATTATATCCAGAGGAACGGGTCCGAGCCACTGAACAGCAGAGCCCATCTCACCAACGGCCACGTCAAGGAAAGATAACTACTGTTCATGTGCTGTCTGATCCGGTCTTTAATGAATCCAGTCCACCATCTTTAGAAACAGTTTTGCTCATTGTGTAGATATAAAGGATTGCAATTGCAGTATCACAGCTGAATTCCTGCTTCCCGTAAACAGAATTGTTTGTAGTCACTCATATTTGAGGGAAGTTTTTGGTCTTTCCTCAATAAAAGCTTACTGTAGGTTGTAGCCTTGAAGCAGATAGAAAGGGATCAAAATGGTTTGACTTGTATTAGACTGTACCATAGTAGTTGTTAAATGTGTTAATCTTAAAAAATACTCAGAACAGTGGGTAAACTTTGGCAATGTCAAGTCTTAACTGCCTAATGTTGTTTGGTAGGAATCTGTTTTGCCTTGACCAGCCCCTGGAGGCCCTGGCCCATTGCCACTAATGATTCTGGAAAGTAAGTGTGAAACTCTAAATCTGATTACAGGGACACCCCTTTCAAGAAGGCAAGTGCCCCATACATACTCATAAAATTAAAACTGTGCATAGTGGAGTAAAAGCTTTGGAAAGACGTAGGAGAAAACATTGTCTTCTCACAGGAAATGCTGCTGTGTGCCATGTGACCAGATTTGTAATGGTATGGATCTCAGTCCCTTCTGTTGTCAGCATTATTGCCACAAAGGTGTGAACTCCAAAGCTCAGACTGAAGAGAGTTCCCACCGAAATCGTGGTCAGAAGAGCTGGAAAATCCAGGCAGCCGTGTCCCAGCTGTCAGGTAATCCATTAAACCTGTCTTGGAAAGGAACAGTGTCAAGAAACTTGATATTCTAGAAGACAACACTTAAGTGCTCATGTTTTCATCTAGTGTGATTGGCACAGTGGGAGGTGTTTACAGAGTCAGCTGGTGGTAAGAAGGGAATAGATTACCCCTATCCTCAGAGGAAAAAGGATCCAGAAAAGATCTGCTGAACTTCATGAAATAATGCTTTAACTTAGCCTTCTAATTCTAGGTCCCTTGCCTAGATGTGTCAAGAGTAGAAAGTTTGAAGCAGTAGACTGTGAAGTCATGATGCAGTTCTGATTCAGTTCCTTTAGATGCCCTGTATCTGATATCCTATGTAGACTTTTGATTCTGTAATCTCTTAAAAGAGTTAAATTACTATGGCACAGATTTCTGTCTTATAGATCAATTAAACTATGAAACCAAAGTATTAACAGATTCACTGTTATGAGAGCTGGGACTTAAACTGCCAAGGCCATGCAGATACTTCCCTGTATGTGCCTGGTAAGGTCCAACACTAACTGGGGGACATGGACCAAGGAAATGCCTGATTCGAGGGGGTGGTGCGCATTTTTAAAGTTAAGAGATAAATGACAATCTAGAAGGACAAGAGGCTTTTCAGCAGCCCACCGAGTTCACCTGAAATGTGACTGGGAGAGCTTTGATCTGAGCCACTGCTCTTAGGTTTCAATCAAAATACATTGGATAATTTCAGAGGAAAAAGTGGTTCCACCACAGGTGATTGCAGGGCAGTAACATGCTCTGGAGCAGAGCATCTGTTCCTGTATCATCATTTAAATTCATATTTGTTGCAGATAGTTTCTCTCTGAAATGTTGGGCTAATTCGAAGTTCAAAGTACATGTTCTGTGTACTGTCACGTTTCTTTAATCCACGTGTGCAATCTTGCCACTCCTCTGCAGGTGATGTGTTCAGGAGGAATGGTTATGCATCATTTTGTACTACTGAATGTAAAAGATCTTTATAAATTACTTTTGAAATGTTTGATTGTCTGGGCTCTTTTCTATTTCTTTGACTAGCACAGGGTAACCTGGCTAGTTAGACCACGTAGGTGGACGAGGGAGTGACAAGGGAGACACTTATGGGTGCTGTTGCCAAGGTTGTTACACTTGCTGCATGCATGGTGAGGATGTTGCATACCCAGAGCATTCAGCCGTATTGGGCCATGCCAGTAAAGAACAGCAGCTGCATTATTTGTCTCCTTCTAGGTAAAGCTGCATTTGGCCCTAAAACAGGACACTTTGTGGCACCCCTATGTTATATCTAGGGGCAGTCCAGGTTACCTGGCACTGCCAGGGCAATGGCAAGTCCGGAACTGCAGCACTGGGGAGATGCTTTGCAACTGCAAGGATATTGGAAGGGAGATGAATGTCTAGTCTTCTTTTTAATGAGGTTTCAGAAAGGTAGGAAAGATCCATGTTGTAAAATCACAACACATCTCACCTGAAGAGCAGAATGCTCTGCAGAGACTGCACTGTGGAGCCAGTGCAGACATAATGCTGATGCCTGCTAAATTTTATTCTCAGGGCTATGCTGTCCCCCTGAAGATGGAGATAAGCTCTTGCCAGGCTCATTAGTAGGTAAATCTGGTCATTGTGAAAGGATACATCAAGGATTCAGGAGATCTGTTGGAGTTGATTAAGAGCACTTTTAACTGAGTAACTGAGCGTGACAGGGATGAGTCATTGGGGCAGATCAAGCTGCAAAATTTGTTTTCTTGCCATCAACTTGCTGTGGCTTAAAGAAGCTCTGTGTGCAATCAGTTCACTCTCCACAATGGCTCCGCCTTCTCTCTTTATGTCTGCTCTGGTTCGGGAAGCTTGTGAGTGCTGCGTTAGTCTTTCTGAATTTATTGTATCAACTTCTTCTACCACCACCACCACCCATCAACAAGATTCCTCTTGGAGCATCACAGTCCCCAGCACAGAGAAGCTGCTGTAAAAACCTGCAGCAAGACTCTGTGTCACTTTGCTAAATAAGCCAGCAGAGCAGATGGAGCACTGGGCACCAATGTGTCTCTATCATCCATGAGCACAGGAAAGGTGTGCATCACGTAATGTCATCAAGCAGCTGTGGGGATGGGATGTCCACCTCCAGGTGAGCTGTGAGAAAGAACCTCTCCTGGTGTCCCCCGGCTGCTGTGCAGTGGGTGAGTCACGGGCTGGCAAAGCACGGACGCAAGGGCTGGCAGCTGACATGGATCTACCGACTCCAGTGGACACAGACATCTAGTACTGTTTTGGATCTTGTTTTAAGAGCAGTTTGCTTCATTTCTTCCCTTCCCCCTGCACACACTCAGGAAACATGGGAGATGTGCATCCGCCATGGTTTTTCATTGAGATATGTCCGCCCAAGGGAACCTTTACTTGGATGGCTACCCTTCAAACGGCATTGCTTTTCTCATTTGCACGTGTACAACAGACAAAGTGCCTGCAGGTAAGGGCGTCCCTAAGAAACAGCAAGGCATTGTTCAAAAAGCTGAAGTCATGTCTAAACAAGGAAAGTGGAAAGGACCTGTAACTTTGGCAGAGTAATCTGAACATGCAGTAAAGTAGGCCAAGAAATATATTGAGAAACAACTTAAAAGGCAATAGCACTCTTCTCTGGAAAACACTGGGAAGACTGCAGAAGTCGTAAGATAGTGAAAGCTGAGACAAGATCAGGTTAGAGTAAAAAAACTCAATGTGCTGCCTGCGTATGACTTCCCTGCTTAGAAGCAGAGGGGAGCCGATACCAGACATCTTCTTGTTGAGACTGCATACAAGAAGATTCATCTCAAACTGGTGGGTGAGAAGATGTTATGTAGCAAACAGAGTAACTGAATAATAGCAAACCTTCCAACCTGGGTGGTAGATTGCTCAAGAGTCAAGAGGAAACTTGCACAAGAAAGACTTAAACCATTGATCGTGGAGTGCCATTTTTTGTTTCAAACCATGTTGTTATCAGAAATTTAGGGAGGTCTCAAGTGGGAATGCGAGGAGCTACTGACATCTGTAGCCTGACATCTGGACTGGTCAGATGGGTACAAAGTATAATGAATAAGGGAATTAGAGAAAACGTGTATGAACGTAACATTATGGGAAAAGTCCCCATGGTTTGTGTATGAGGAAATCATGTCTTTCTCTACTGGAGTTATCTCAAAGAGTCAGTGAACACATGCAGAGGAGATAGCAATTGGCTTTACAAAGGCATTCAGAAAGATCCCTCACCAGTGATTTAAAGAAATCCGCCTGAGGTTACCATGAGAGACCAACAGATTTTTTGCAGCTATGAGTTGTTAGAGAAGCCCCATAAATGGGGAGCTGATTAATAGGTGAGGGCTTTGCACTGGGAAGGAAAAGGTTGGTAGAAAGAGGAGACGAGAGAGATGCCCATGCTGTTATTGTCACCAGGAAGGGACTTTAGTCATCTGTGCAATGGAGCGTAATTGAAGAGAGTCACCTCCTTGACACCCACTGAATTACTTTCTTGTACTAGGACATCTTACCCCACCCCCAAGCTCATGGGCAAGTCAGAACAAGTGATGCTATTTCAACTAGTTTAAAGTCATACTCATGGGATTGAGTGAGAGGTGTGGAGTATGAGTGACGAGCTGTTGGGCTGGGTATCCTGGAGCGCTGGGAGTCCTGATTTAGGAGCGAGTTTTACATCTCAGTGCTGTATCTGCTTGCTGTGTCCCAGAGCCTCTGCTGTCTGTGCCCACCATCTTGACCAAGATGGGACTGTCAGAGGAGTTCTGGCACCACAAGTACTGGCTGCCACCTGGAGCTACCTGGGAAGACATGAAGGAGTCTGCGGACATACACTACCCAAAGCCTCAGGACCTCTTGCTCTGCATCCCTGGTGCCCTGCTCCTGATCATTGTCCGATATATCTTTGAAAGGTGAGTGCAGCAAATCCAGCTTCTTCTATGCTTGTTGTCATCAGTATCTTGCAGGGTTGCTTTGGACTTATCCCTACCCACCTCCTAACCACTACAAAGTGGACAGGGGATAATACTGAATCTCTCTGGTTGTCGTGGTATATGGCATTTGTGTGTCAGCAATTTTCCCTGCCATCCCTCAGCCCGTACCTGTACCAGCAGGTGTGAAAAGACATCACTAATTTGCACCTCAGCTGGGGGTGGAGAGTCCCTCCAGAGAGAGGGACTTGGGCTCTAGAGAGAGACCAGTTGGGAGTGTGCAACACAGCATAAGGAATTTGCTGGGTACATCATGGCTGGGAGCACCCAGCTGAGCCAGGGTTCAGCCTGGTCTTAGAGGATGCTCCCAAAGATGCTACCTGAGTCCCCACTCTCAGCATAGAGGAAGAAGGAGGGGACAGCCATGGCTCCTGCAGCTTGCTGTAGGACCGTCCTCTTCACACCACTCCTTCCCATTGATCAGCTCTGCCCTCCTCTCTCCTCCTGGCACCAGGGGTCCCCAGTTCATTCGGGGTGGACGGAGTGCAATGCCCCAGCTGTGGGCGTTCACACCCACCTGGCTGAGGGAAATGCTACTCCCAAGGGGAGCCTGCGAATCGACGGGCATTGCCCCAGAACCTATGTGTGGAAACGACGCAGGTCCGCATGGCTGAGCACAGGAGATGGATTCCACTCAGGCTTTGGGCCCCTTTTCCAGACAGAGAAAGTGCCACACGGGGAGGCACAGACCAGTCCTCACCCACGGGAAATCAAGGGGTTCTCAGTTACAGCAGGGCAGGTGCTGCTGTGGGCAGACCGGCCAAGATGCTGCCAGCCAGGAGGAGCAGGACTTTGGTGTGTGTGAAGCAGGAAGGCAGTGCTCGGCAGACCTATGCTCAGCTGGAACATGGTCCTTCTCCCAGGGCCCAGGGAAGCTGGGGGAGCTGGGGCAGCACTGTCCCACCTCCCCGGAGAGCCAGCTTTTGCCTGCTGTGCGCAGCTTTGTGAGCAGCTGTGGCAAACAGGGGTTGTAGGAAGAGCCAGAATTAGTTCCAGGGTCACCATGTCTTCCCTCAAAGATGTTGCACTTGCCTAGTTCCCCAAAAACAAGATTTTAGAAACCAGCACCTTCCCCAAGAGCCTTGCTGGTGTTTTCTGCAAAGCTGTGTTGCAGCAGGAATCAGCATATCCCCCTGTGCTTTGTTCTGGGCTCCCGCTGCGGCCAGTGGCCACAGAGCACGTGGGACACTCAGATACTTATGGGCTGCTTTGTGGCACGGTCTGGACGGCTTGAGAATGTCACAATGGGGATCACCGTGCACTCCCACACAGAGAAATGCGCAGCCTCCCAGGGCCTCGGCAGAAGGTCAGAGCATGCAACACGACTGTGACAACAGACCAAGCAACGCGGTGGAGAAACACAAAGCAGACAGACCTCAGAGAAAGCTCTGTCCTGGGGATTGTCAAAACAGTTCTCTGTTTTATTCATGGGCTTCTAGAAGCTTGAAGTCTGGACAACAGCCAGCACTGCGCTCCCAGACAGGGGCTCACTTCCAGGCTGACTCCATATGGGGAGTGTCTTAAGAGCTGTAACTAACACAATGTGAGCATAACAACCCCCCTTGGTGCCAAGTCAATAATTATTATAATTAATTATTGCTTACTATTATTAATTACAGTATTATAGAATCATAGAATTATTTAGGTTGGAAAAGACCCTTAAGATCATCAAGTCCAACCACCTGACTAACTACCAAGTCCACCACTAAACCATGTCCCTAAGCAACACGTCCACACATTTCTTAAATACCTCCAGGGATGGTGACTCCACCACCTCCATGGGCAGCCCATTCCAAGGCCTAACCACACCTTCTGTGAAGAAATTTTTCTTCATATCCAATCTAAACCTCCCCTGGTGCAACTTGAGGCCATTCCTCATGTCCTATCACTTGTCACCTGAGAAAAGAGACTGACACGCCCCTTGCTGCAACCTCCTTTCAGGTAGTTGTAGAGAGTGATGAGGTCTCCCTTCAGCCTCCTCTTCTCCAGACTGAACAGCCCCAGTTCCCTCAACCACTCCTCATATGCTTTGTCTTCCAGTCCCTTCACCAGCTTCATTGCTCTTCTCTGAACACATTCCAGCAACTCAATATCTTTCTTGTAGTGAGGGGCCCAAAGCTGAACACAGTACTCAAGGTGCGGTCTCACCAGTGCTGTGTACAGAGGGGCAATCTCTTCCCTAGTCCTGCTGGCCACACCATTTCTGATGCAGGCCAGGATACCCTTGGCTTTCTTGGCCATCTGGGCACACTGCTGGCTCATGTTCAGCCAGCTGTCAGCCCCAGGTCCTTTTCTGCCAGACACTTTTCCAGCCACTCTTCCCCAAGCCTATACAGCTCCATCAGGTTGTTGTGACCCAAGTGCAGCACCTGGCATTCCGCATTGTTGGATGCCATACAGTTGGACACAGCCCATCGATCCAGCCTATCCAGATCCCTCTGCAGAGCCTTCCCACCCTCACCTTCCCGCCTAACTTGGTGTCATCTGCAAACTTACTGAGGGTGCACTCGATCCCCTCATCAAGATCATTGACAAAAATGCTAAACAAAACTGGCCCCACTACTGATTATGTCTGTTATTGTTGTCTCCACTGCACATCCAGCATTCCTCACCTTTGCCTTGGTGCCATTGTGTGTCTCTCGAAAAAGAGCGTGGACCTGATAGAGACACTCAGCTTTCTATGTGCCCCTGAAGCAGTGCTGGGCACCTAGGGCCATGTGCGAATAGCTAGGGTAGTGCTGGGCCCCTGGGGCTGGGTATGTGCGCAGCTGGGGTGGCACTGGACCTCTCCGGCCGAGTACATGCAGCCAGAGCAGTGCTGGACCCCTGGGGTCCATGTGCAGGGTACGGAGCCAGCCCGATCTTGCTGTGGGCTGGCCCTGGCTCACAGCGAGGGCACCCACGTCCTCTCCTGTCTGAACTCTCTTTCCTCTTGTAGAACCGTAGCTATGCCCCTGGGCAGGAGGCTGGGTGTGAGAGACAAGCGGAGGCCCAAAGCTCAGCCCAATGCCACGCTGGAAGGCTTCTACAATCTGCTGGGCAGGACCCCAAAGGAGGTGAGTGTCCTCTGTGTCCTGAGAGCCCAGCCAAACACCTTCTTTCCCTACAGGTACTCCAACCCAAGCACACCAGCCTCGCAGCTAACCACCAGGGAAGCCTTTCATTTTTCCCATGCCAGGGAAGAAGCAGATGTCTCTGCATCTTCCAACTTGTTCAACAGCCACAATCCCAGCATCACCCAACTGGTTGTGTATCAGATACAGCAGGCAGTGTGAGAGCTGCTGGCTTTCATAACGAGCCATCTACCCACTTTGGGTAGAGCCTATGGATAACACTCCTTATTTTTAGCAGAACTGCAAGTCCTTCAGATCATTAGTCACATTGATGCCTGTTCCAGGATTTTTAAAAGAATTATTGACCTAAATTTGTATGAAGCTTTGTCAAATTAATTGAGAAATGCTCATGAGCTCATCTCTACATTCATTTTAATCACTGTTTATATCTAAATCTTAGGGCTAGGTAGTTTTATTTGGACTTTATGTATAAAACAGAGCATGATGGAAATGGTGCTTTTGAGACTGAATGTCCAGTTGCTCGAACAACTGGATTACTGACTGAGCTAGTACTTGTTTCTTTATCATCACAACCTAAAACTTCTTTTATCTTCATTTGCCATCTGTAGCTGATAATCATCTGTCAAACATGCATCAGAGGTGAAAAAAAAGGTATTTAGACTTTTATAGCAGACATTGAATCCCATTGTGTACAGCTGGCAAAATTTAACCAGGGAGAGCCTGTGCTAAATTCTGAACCTGTATTTACATATTGCTGGATTGCAGCTTTGAAATGGCCAAAATGATTCAGGAGATTACAAATAAAAATACAGCTGATCTAATTTTTTTCCAAAGAAAGGTGGTCTTTGGGGAAACACGGACCCACAGGTGCAGAGGCAGCCTCCCACCCACATGGAGACAGAAGGCATCAGGAAGGCTAAGTCCTGCTTCCCTGACATGTTTTCTAGGGGGACCTGATTTCACTGGCCAAGCAAAGCAACCTACCAGTCAAAAAAGTGGAGACCTGGTTCCGGCACCGGCGGGCCCAGGACTGTCCCAGACTGACGAAGAAGTTCTGTGAGTCAAGGTAGGTGGGCCAGCAGAGGCTTTTGGTCATGGAAACCCCCAACAAGGTCTGCACGCCATCCCTTAGCCCCGGACACACAGCCTGTGTCCTGTCCTCAGCCCTGGACACACTCCCAGCAGAGCCCACTGCCAGGTGCAGCTGCGAAAGGCGACTTCGTACCATGAGGCTGGGCCCCACCACCAGTGACAGAGCAACCTGCAATGCTGCCAGCTTCATCCTTCCTTCCTTTCCACTTACAAGTTTTAAACAGATAAAGTTGCCTCAGAAGGGTCCACTGGCCTTGATGCAGATCAGGTTTAAATCTCAGATGCTAGAGGGATTTTGAGCAGCAATATCATTTGCAAAACATGTCAGACATCTTCTTAAGATGATCTTGATATGAAATTAAAATTTTAAAATATTCTCAGCAGCTCATGGATCATTGTACGTAAAATAACTCCATGACATCCAGTTAGTAGGCAGTGCAAGCCATGAACAGAGGGAGGTGAAAACTGAAAAACACCAGAATGCACTGAAATCTTCATAGAATTTCTTTTCCTCAAACTTTCCACTCTCATATGAAATATTAACGCATATCTCAATAATATATGGAATCAGAAGGGAGAGAGGAATCACAAAGTGTCTAAATCAAAAGCATCAGGTTGTTTGTGCTTCTCAGCTTGTGGTTTCAAATTGCATGTACACAGAGATTCCAATCAGGAACAAGATCTACTGCTCCTCCATCTCTGAAAAATGAATTTCCCAGTGCTCGAATCCTGTTGTTATGCCTTTTAAATATTAAAAGATATTCTCCCCCTTGAAAGCTTGTTCGGTGCTCCACGTTGCAGCATTTCCAAAGATGCTAATAAAACCCCTGGTATTCCTATGCCATCACTGGAAAAAAAATAGGTGTCTTCCTCAGATTGTGGTGTATAAGCATTTGGATAGGTGGTCTACAAACACCCACATAATAAAAGGAGACAGGTTGAGGTATCTTGGGAGTCATGCTGCATCCCATTTAATGCTGACAGAGTACATCAGGAATCTGGGCACAGCGTGGACCACAGCAGAGCCTGCATGGGCTATGGATACACCTTGCCTTAACAGCACATCTGTGCACATGCAAACAGAGCTGAGATGCTGCGAATCTCTGTCCAAACAAGAGTAGGTTCCCCTGTGGGTTTTGCAGTGGGTGGGAGAGCATCTGGGAAGACGGGATACCACATTTATCTGTCTGCACCTCATCCTTCTCCAGCTGTTTCTGGCCTGCAGCCCTTGTGCCTAAAAGGACATGCCAGTTTTGCCACTTTCATGCAATTGGGTGCTGGATGCAGTGGCCTGGGCACAGCCTGGGGAGCTATCCCAACACCGGAGGAAGTTTTAATTCCCTGTTTTTTTTCTATTTTAGCTGGAGATTTACATTCTATTTCACATCATTCTTCTCTGGGCTGGTTCTCCTGTACGACGTAAGTATGTCAACTGGGAGACACTGTGGAGTGACACCTTTCGAGAGTTCCTCATTCATGGAAAATAAGCCTGATGGTCCTGGGCCATTTCAAGGAACCCACTGACCATGGGTGGCCATGACTATGGACCATAGTTTTGGTGCCAAAGAAGGACTAATTCAGGGATATGGTGCAGAACCATACCCAAACCAAATCCAGCAGAACAGTCCCCTTGTCCAGGGTGGACGTGGCTAGGTGTCAGTGATGTTACCAGGGTTTTCTTCATCCTGGCTGTGGCTACTGCCCACTGTGTATCAACACCCTCGGTGGAACATCCTGTGCATTCACTAATGACAAATGTGTTTTGCCAAACACTTTTGCAAAGCTCGAAGGCAAATTGGCTCTACCACAGGCACACTGACATCATGTGTTTACTTACTGAAGTACTTTTTCATGTTGTCGTTATATGTTATTAAGGCTACGTGTTCTTACTGCTGCCTTCTCTTTGCACAGAAGCCTTGGGTTTGGGACCACACTGTGTGCTGGCTGAACTTTCCACAACAGGTGAGCTGCAAGTATGTGGGATAATTCAGATTGGAAGGGGGCTCAGGAGATTTCTTGTCCAAGCTCCTGCTCACAGCAGTCAGCTGTGAGCTCAGACCAGGTTACACAGGTTTTTCTTCAGTCTGGTTCTGAAAACATTCAAGGATGGAAACTGCTCAACCTCTCTGGGCAACCTATTCCACTGTTTGACTACTGTCATGATGAAAAGTTTCTCCGTATATCCACCTCCTGTTTCCAAGTATGCCTACTGTCTCCATCCTCCCACCCTGCACCACGGTGAACAGCTTGACTCTGTCTCCTTGACAAGCTCCTTGTAGGTGCTCCATATGAAGGAGCAGCAGGAGGTTCTCTCTGCCCTGAACAGTCACCTCTCCTCATCGAGTTTCTCTGTAATACAGGCCTGGCTGGAAGCGGCTCCACGTGTGTGGCCATGAAAGGGACCAGGCAGTCAGTTCATCCCCTGAACTCTCGAGCAGGGATGGAGACAAGAGGTGTCTGACCTGCCACGGAGGGGAGATCCCGGCTTCTCGCAGTCCCTCTGCAACAGTCTGGGGCTTGTCCTGGCTTTGGGGCAGGCTGCCAGCACATCAGCACACTGTTCAGTCACAGGGGACAGGAAAATTTAGACATGACCAAGCCCTGCTGACCCAAATGCAGTTTGAATGAATGCATTTTGCTTGGGAAGAACCTTGCCCTCTCCTGTCCCCCACGGCTAAGCAAGGGTGTCACGCTGCCTTTCACTTGTGTCACAGCCTCTCCTGCCCTTGCTGGGCTGGTTCTACCTGCTGGAGCTCTCCTTCTACTGGTCACTGGTCTTCACCCTGCCCTTTGATGTGAAGAGGAAGGTGAGTGACAGCAGCACAAGGGCAACCCACTGGCTTGGTCAGCCTCCACCATGAGGCTCTCCCTCCCACTGTCAGCCTCCCGGATGCACGACACTCTCCCAGACCAGAGCCCAAGGCAGGCAGCATGCTGCTGCAGAGGCCCCAGGGCACATGCTCACCCTGCAGCTCTTGTGTCCCACCCTCGCACCTCACGCTTTGCCCTGCTTTAGTGCGGTTTTGCCTTTCTGCCTGCGAGGCCAGGGAAGTGCCGCCAGCTGACACGGTCCCTGTGCCTGGCCAAGGGACACCAAGGGACAATCACTGGGTGGACATGGCAGCGTGGCCCTTCCCTGCTTTGCTCCCAGGTGCTGCCTGAACCAGAGGGCTCTGTCCTCCTGATGGGACAGACCAGGGGCTGCTGTGATGAGGGTCTTGTTGATGCACGTCTTGCTTGCACAGTGTGTCATGAGCAGTGGGAAGTGCTGACCTTCTGGGACCCACAGACCCAACACCCACCTTTGCCCTCACCCTGTGTGCCTTGTTCTGCAGTACTAACTGCACAGACCTGTGGTTCAACCTCAGTTTCATTTGATCGATGATTATTTAATTTGACAGTCACGCCTCACTTCAGTGACTTA
>VXAL01008725.1:7688-42511 GCA_013399475.1 Chauna torquata
CCCCCCAAAAAAAAACCTTGTCCCGTTGGCTCTCCCCAGAAGCGGTGCTCTGAGCGGGGACTCAGCCCCCCGGCCGCGGTGTCAGGCCATGCAAGGGGACCGTCCGGAGCCCACCCCGTGTGTGCTGGAGCTGCTGTGGTGTTCCCGGGAGGCTCCCGCTGAGCAGGGCTGGGCTGTTCCTCCCTCACCAAACCTTCCCCAAAGGGACTTTCTGCCCTTCACCCCAGACGACAAGAGGCAGACTTGGAGCAGGTGCCACCTGGGGGCCCGGGCAGGGGACCCTGCTGAGCGGAGGTGGCTGCAGGGGCAGAGACCTCCCGGCTGGAGGTCAGCCTCTGGGGACAGGAGGCCACCTGGGTAGACACGTGTCCCTCCCACCCATTTAGGACACTGGAGGCCCTGACATGTGCTCAGCCCTGAATAGCAGAGCTCTGATGTGGCCCTTTGCAGGCTGGGGCTGAAGGGCAGCACCTCACGCCAAGCCCAAGCCCTACTTGTGCACCAGGGTGAGCCCCAGCCTGGATCCGACCATTTGGCAGTTCCCATTGCCACGTGTATTGTCACCAGTATTGCCAGTGCTCTGCACAGGTACAACACAGAGGCTTTGCTGGGACACCCTGCGGGAGCAGCCTCCATGGCTCTGTGGGCTTAAGGAGAAGGGATACTGTGGTAGAAGCACCTGCTGGGACTGCACTAAAATAGCTACAGCTGCACATGCCAGGAATGCTTCAGCATCACCTGCACACACTTGCCACAGGCAGAAGTCACTGCCAGGTCCCTGATATTAAAGAGATGCACTTAAAACAGTTTTCAAATATTGGTGTTTCAGAACAGCACTGCTGCGTCATCCTCCCCCCACACACACATGCACAAACTTCTTTGCATTTCTTCAAGCCTAACATAGCACAGAAACACATTTACATGTGTTTTCTCCTCTAAATAATAAATTTAACAATTGTTAAAAAAAAAAAAAAAAAAAAAAAAAAAAAGACAAAAAAAATNNAAAGGCAGAAATAAGCACACAAACCTAATCCACAATCTGGGAAAAAATACAGGATGATCACCAGCCCTAAATATCCAAGCAGTACACGCAACTCAACACTGAAGTAAGCCTCCCCAAATGCAAAGGAAAAGATATCCATCTCTGCTATCAGGACTAGCAAACGCAAGAAATAGCCAGCTTCCTCAGCCTCCTGCCAAGTTGCTGCAAGGCCACTGTACCAGGCTTCCCTCACCACTGCCAGGGCCGTCTCCCTGCTGCACACAAGGTGGGAGGCTGCTGCTGCAGCCTGGGCTTTCACTTCCCAACAGTAACAGCAGCATTGATCTCTCTAAATGGTAGGATTTGGGCCTTACAGTCCCCAGCTCAGTTTTCCTTGTGAAGGGTTTTTCCACCTCTTCCCTAGTGCTGCAGCCAGCAAGAGAAGCTGCTCCCAGCCACGGCCACTCTCCCTGCCCAGCATGGTCCGCGGGAGTGTGCTCTCCCCATCTCGGAGCTACTGCATGGGATACTGGCAAGTTTGCACCCCTCCTGCTCGCAGAGAAACAGCAAAAGCTACCCAGGCAGCTGCCATAGCCAGGAAACATGCACTGGGAGGGACACACCAAAGCCCCAAAACTGTGCTTAAATACCTTTGGAAAAATCTGCATTTCAAATACTTCGGGGAAAGCCTGATGCACGTCCAGCAAAAGCAGCAGGTGGGAGTCATACTGATGGTACACCAGTCCCCTTGCTGTCCCAGCCAGCAGCACTCACAAAACACTGCACCTTCCTATCACACCCCCCCACACACTGCAAAACCTACTCCAGAAAACATAAGCTCAGGCTTAACTTATTAAAGCCAGTGATGCTCCTCACCTGCTGACAGCCGAGGCTGCGCTGAGGTGCTCCACAAGTGAGCGCTGATGCAAGCGTCATGTAGATTTTGTTGTTGGAATTTATTTTCCACACATTTTTAGTGTAAACATGAGCTCCTAAACCAGTCCACCTGACGCAGTGCAGAAAGGAACAATACATAAAGGGATAACTCAGCTTCTCTATGAGGTGCAAAATAATTCACGGTTTCTGAATTTACCCAAGGAAGATAATAATGTGTAGATAAAGTTCACAGCCTGAGCTCTTCAACAGTTCCTAACTCCTATTGATTTTGATGGCATATAGATGCATAAATATCATTGCGAACAGGGTCTTGGGGCCCAGACACCGTGTGCTCTTAGCCCCACCAAACCCCACACAAGGCCAAGTTTTTTGGAGGTGGAAATATTGGCATTATTGAGCTGATATTTTACAGATGCTGCTGTACAGTTCTTACAAGTTTTTTTCATAAATTCAGCATAATTTCATAGTTGTTGCTGAACTCCAGACGGCAGATAGAAAAATTATTTGTGTTGAAAACTTTTAAAGGTATGAAAGCAGATGATATCCATACCAGCTGTGGTATCATTACAATAAAATGGATCATTAAAATAATTTCCACCTTTTGAATTAGGAGTTGCATAAAATAGCAGCTTAAAATCGATGTTTAGAGTAAAAACTCAGCACTGAGTTCTTGCTGTAACTGCTGCAAAACTGCACACAAATCTCATCACAGGAATAGTACTATTGTTTTTAATGGATTACATTTTATTACATTTTGAAGAGCATTCACATCATAAAATGCAGGCAGGAAGTACTGTGTATGTAAAACACATCCGCATTAATTATGAAAGCTAGTAAATGAATCATACATTACTGCAAATATATTATGCATTGCTTACATCGCTTTGCCATGGCATGTTTGCATGATAGAAATAGAAATTAGAAAGAAAGGCTGAAAAAAAAGAAACCCAAACCCCTAAGAATAAATAATAGCATTAGCTGAGGAGGAAAGAAGAAAGAGGAAAAGCACAAAGGGAAGATGTGATACCAGCATGACCTTATTTTTATAAGAAGCCAGACTAATGGTCCTTGTGATATTTGAGTACCTGTGCACTGCAAACCCGGGAGTTGAAGAGAACTCATGGGGTGATTTCTCTGACCAAGTTCTGTGTTATTTTGACAGCAGAATCATGTGGCCTATCTTACAGAGCATCGCTACAACTCACAGATCCCACTAAATTTTTCAAAAAATGACTTTTCATGCCTGTTTGCAGATTTTAGCAGAGCTGATGGAGTACTATGTATGGAGAGTGAACTGGTTTTTCAACATGACGACTTATATCCTGCCAAATTTGCTTTAAGAAACCACTTCAGTTCTGTGCACGAGACTTCATGTTGCTTTGATTTATTATCCAGGATATAAATGGAGATCGGTTTGGTTATAATGGAATTTAGAGCAAAATTAAATTTTTGTCCTATAGGAAGAACATTACAATTTCATACAGCCAAAGCACATGCATCTTGTCCGTAAAACCCTCGCTGTATATTCTTACATTAGGCAGGGAGGGGAGGCACACCATGAGCCTGTGGAGATAAAACACATTCGGATCAACTTTCAGCCAAATCACGACGAGATGTAAGGCTGATGATGAATCTTAAAATCTGCCGAGAGGGCTCCATGAGGATGGGGAAAACACAGCTGCTGGCAGCCCTGAGTTTGGTGGCCGTCCCCATTCTGGTTTGTACCAGAGCATCTCGCTGCCATGGGCTCTGAAGGCAGCTGCCTGCAGAGCTAACGCTGGCAAGCTGGGCTTTTCTTTTGGCAGCTTTCTCTCCTAAGCAAGAGCTATTTTCCAGGTCAGTTATCCCACGGTTCACAATCCTCCCCCAAACCTGCTGGACCGCTGTGCTGTCCACTGTTCCAGATGTGAAAGCTGGGCTCGCTGAGCGGGGTGGGGGCTGCGTGCCCAGGATGGGCAGCAGAAGCTGCATTTCTGCTCCTGCAAACAGTGCCACCATCCTCCCTCCTCCCAGGAGTTTCGGAGGGGCCCCTCCCTGTTGTGCTCATTGCGCTGGTGTTGGCATCCAGCTGGTCTCACTCGTCCGCCAGGCTTCACACTGCAGCGCAAGCTGCAACAGCAAACAGAATATGCAGTTGTCAGTGTTCTAAAATCTTGCTGGGCTATGCACTGGCAGTGGTATCTGCTCCGGCATTCTCAAAGACAAGCGCCACTGGATTTTAGGAAGAGTTTTATTCTAGGCTCAATATGGCATGCATGCGTTTAATTGAAAAAGACGCTCCACCCCCTCCCTGCTTAGCACACACTGCCACACCAGTCCAGGGTAAAAATATTGCAGAGACAGAGAGGCTGTGGGCTATTAAACCTCAGATTTTCACCCCTCTTTGTCATATATTGAAAGGATCTCTCCATGAAATGACTCATGTTAATGAACTCTATGGAGATGTCTGCTGATTTTTACTAGAGCAAAATCTTTGGAGAAGGAAACTCGAAACGGGGAGTTTGGGATGAGCTCAGCCCAAGGAGGAGGGATACTGAAAGCAGATACCAGTGCAGGCACGAGCAGTAACTGCGGCAAGCAGCACTGTTCAAGAATCTCAGTCTCACACAGCCAAGGGACTAGGGCTGCTCTGGCATGTCATATACACGAGTAAGTCTCAGAAATATTCAGTGTTTGATGCCAGCTCTTCATTCCCCTCCAGGTCTGAACACCCAAGAATGCCGGTTGCATATTCATTTCCATGTTAGACCTCGCATCACATCGCTGAGATGAAATCATGGAAAAACATCAGTTGGAAGGGATCTCCGGAGGTCTCGAGTCCCACTCCCACTCAAAGCAGAGCTAATTTGAACATCAGGTCAAGGTAAATTTTACAGTGGTTAATCTGGTAAAGCCACAAATGAATTGTACCACACTCCCTCTGCCCAAGCGACCTTCAGTGAGATCTTTATATCGTTTCCCATCAAATTCTGCCTTTGTCTCACTTTTGACTGGATAACCTATTCTAGGGAAGTCTCAGGGATTGTACTGAGTGCAGAATTGGGTTTTCGAAGCCTACAAAGCTCTTGTTGCCCCACATCTTGTTGCCGTTCACCATCCATTCTTAAAACCTCCAACAATGACCTAAGCCACTGTCCCAGAGAAGAAAGTGTGCCGCTGTATTTAAATGATTTGGACTGGCAGCAGACAGCCATGCTTGCCTTCTTTCTGAGAAGTGAAAGGAGAATAAAGTGCAATTAAAAATCTAGGAACATTACAAAAGGATCAGGTAAATCAAAACCTTGAGGATGTGTTCTTTACATTTGACAGACCCCCACCTCCCAAGTTTTTCAGAGCACCACCCATGCCAGAGAGTGGCTGCAATGAGAGTGCATCAAATTTAGGGATCTGGGTTCACTGTGTGAAGCTCGGTGGAATGGCTGGGACCTGGGGGTCTCCACTGGGTTGCTGTCTTCCTCAGGACGCAAATCCATCCTGCTCACCATCATCAGTGGGAGAAGTCCACCTGATGGGGGTCAGTTCCGTGCCATTCCACACCGTCTGGCTGATGCTAAGTCTTTAACATCACAAGAGAAAGCACTGTGGCGTTGGTGGCAGGCACCGGGCGACGGCTGGCACGTCCTGCACCAGCGAAGTGGCCGCACGCCCTCGTCCCTCCTCACCCTGGGAGGCTCCGGTGCATAACCAGAGTGCTGCTCCCTTCTGCATTTTATTCCCACCACCTTAGAGCCAGTAAGAAAAATACAGCTTTTGGATGATTTCCGCTAGCTCCAGGCAATCTAGAACCTTTGCCAAAGAATTACATAGACACAGTATTAAAAAATAAGGTTGTCTCCAAAGTCTTTTAAATAAAGAGGCTGCAGTCAGCACCATTCCTGGCAGGCAGACAGGGAGACTGACCTACCCATCAGGACCCCATTTTGCGACTTACAGCAGCCTGTCAGAAAAGATCGATAGTTGGCATGGTAACAAGCTCATTTCCCAAGAATGGAGCTCCTTTTTATTAAATTTGGCTGGCTATTGATCAGTTCCTGATCCACGTATCAAAACATGACAAGCACTTAATGAATCACAGATTTTTATTGAGCTGAATGAAAAAAAAAAAACCACCACAATATCAGGAGGCAGCTGGGGAGTGCTCCCTGCTTGCAAGTGTGGCATGGGCTGCAGCAAGGGGATGGGCAGGGATGGAAAACCAGTATGGATGCAACTTACTCTTACAGTGATTTCAAGACCACGTTTGGAAGATCCTGTGTTCCCACGCATGTTTCTTACAGCAGCATCTCTGTCAAACAGCTTCTTGTGATGGGTGGGATTTATTTTATCCCCGCTCTGCCCGTGGCTCTCAGCTGTGGCTGCAATGAAGTGACTCGTAAGGTCAACCCATGCAGATTTGGTGAAAACATCTCTAAAGTTCAAGTCTTGTGTTAAACTTGGTCCTGCCAAACTAAGCTGCTTGCTTTGCATCCTCAGCCACGTGGCCATAGCCCAGCAGCAGCTTGGCCGGACCTCACTGCAGCCTGGCGTCCCCTTGAACCAGCATCCCCTGCTTGCCAACCCAGGGGTCCACACGCCTTCAGTTCACCAGCATCCCCATCCCAGAGGGTGGGTAGCTCTGGTGTGTACCAAACCGTCAGCCTTTCCATTGGATCCATACAGTCCGCCAGGAAGATGATATGCCTGTTCAAATTGCTTTAACACACATTTACATGAAAGATAACAACAGCTCCAAAAAGGCTTCTTCCAGCCTATTAAATAATACCCACTTAAAATAGTATCTGAATACATATTGAAATGACAGACTATAATAATCCAGTCACAGCCATCCAGCATACAGAGCTGACTGTAAATGCTTAGCAAAATCACAAGATGTACTTATTTACGTGATATATTATATGATAGCTGATTTTTTCAGGTCATCTCCTTTGACTGATCTGATACAGAGAAGTTGCTGTAAGATCTCTCTCTATCCCCCTCTGTCAGATACTTTAAAAGGAGACAAAACACCCTGACCACACACAGTGATATGCTAAAGCTTCCAAACTACTACTGGTTCTGCAAACTAGAATAAAAATTTTAGACAGTAGCTAAAACATCCCAACATGTCCCCGTACCCACTGGAGACAGTTGCCACATTAAAAACAATCAATTCATGATGGATCCCACCATTTCAAGCAGCTTCACTTAAGGAAGTTCTAAAAAAACTGCCAAAACCTTGCTGTGCATTTGGGTTTATTTGCCTACAGTCGCACCAGCGATCCTATGGCGGAGAGCGGTCTCGAAATCACCAACGCTCAGTGATGTGCTTGGTGCGCCGTGCACAGCCACACGTATATATACACTTCAGGGTGCATTGCTATTGCTCACATTCCTGCAGAACCAGCATCCTGTATCATTTAGGGCTGCTGACATTGCTTGAGCACCGGTCTGAAAGGTCACAAGAAGTCAGGCCGGGAAGCAGTGAGCTTTCGAGTGCAAGCGATGCCTAGAAAGCAGAGCAGAGCAGCCCCATGCTGGCTGGGAACAAGAGTGCCCCAGGTCTGCGCAGTCACTGACATTCTCCTCCTCGACTCAGAGCAAAGGATGAACTTTGTCATCACATTACTCATGTTTTTTTCAGACACTCCAAGAGCAGGAAGAAATCAGGTTAAATCAGTAAGTAAGTAGACAAGAGCAATTCTCTTTGTCATCATGTCCCTCCTAGGGCAACTTTGGAGGAGAAACGAGAGTGCTGCATCTCCCATTTGAGAGCTTAGCAAATCCTGCCAACATTTGCACAGGAAGAGCATCATGTTCCTGTTTGTCCTCTATTTCAAGACCATGCTCCCAGTCCTGTGTGTTCCCTTCCTGAGAACATTTAGCCCAGACAAAGCTACCTAAGCATCCTGAACACTTGAACATACCGAAAGGCAAACACTGCCAGGCATATCTGGAGAACGAATTCCAAATCCATCATGTCATTTAGGGAGGCTTCCCCATGCAACCCCCCATGACCTGGGGCCAGCCTCTTCCCAGCCACCAAGCTGAGTTTCAGCCAAACCAGCTCAGCGATGACCAGGTGGAGAGTTAACATGCAGTTATTCGAGCAGCCGGTAAAAATTCCTAAAGAAAGCAGTGGTTTGTGCATCTGTGAGAATGTGCCTTGTGCCACTTTGAGCTGCTTTGGCAGGAACAGTGGGATTTCAACAGATTCGTGCACTCAGCTCTGTCAGGGCTAGAAAAAGCTGATCAACCCCAGCACTGAGCATCCTCACCTTCCCCTTCCTAGGGCAATCAGTTGTGGGGACAGGAAAGCAGGGCGCGGGGACTAACAGTCTGGTCTTGTGTGAGGGTTTAATTTAAGTTAGAAATAACATCTCTCTCCTATAGATCATCTTAGGATTTTGAAAGGGCAGTCACGCAACTTCCCCCAGCAGTTGTGGCAGAACTGCGCTCGAAAATGAATGGAGCTCGTGGAAGCATTCAGGGGCTAACAATCAGATTTATAATTAGGCCTAAAAAGGGAAGAACACTGAATAAAAGCAGCACAGCCAATTTTAGAAGAAAAGGAAGTTCTGGATGGAATTCATTGGGGTAGGGCACTGAAGTGGAAATGGAAAGTGTTCAAAGATAAATGAGTTTAGGCCTAAGAGTTTGCTTGACATCTAGAAAATGTACTAGGAACACAGTGTCAAGAAAAGCTAACGTGAATAACAAAGAAACACAAGAAGTGAGAGAAGAGAGGAAAGAGCCACAAAACTTTGGTACAACAAAGAGTTGCAATTATAGAGGGAAATGTAATGAAGTGTAAAAAATCATAATGAAAGCAAAGATGGAGAGTGAAAGGATGATTGCGTATTTGCTTAATGCACATCGGAGAAGTGTCAAAGACATGAGGAACAAGAGGTCACTAAATGAGAAAATAAAGCCTCAGAGGAAAGGCAGTGAATTTATTGCTTTAAATACAGATTTATTTGCCCAGGATTTACCACTTGAGGGCCAAGGACAGACGCAAGCAATGGAAATGTTTTCCTAAAGAGGCAAGATTTCTGGAGGAAACTGAGCTTTGCCCTTAGACAGCCAGTAGCACGGTTCAGTCTGGCACACCAGCAAAAAGCTGGGGGCAGCTGGGCTGCGCATGGGAGGGTCTAATGTGGTCTTGAAAATAGAGGGAAACCTCAGCCTGACCATGAATAGCATCCCTCAGGTACACAGGAATTAACGTTCGCTTTCTGATAGCCTTTACTGTCACAATGAATCCTGTCTCAAAGGATTGCAGGACTTGTCTTTGCAGGTTATCTGCATTGGAGACAGGGCTCTGCTCCTACTCCCTCCATCCCATCCATCCCCCTGGAAGCAACTGGGACCCAAAATACCCACCCCATCTGACTGGCATTTCCCAATACCCTTGCTGCATGGAAATAGGTTAGTGCCATGGCCTGCAAAACGTTTTTACTAGGTCCAGAGCAGCAGGAGAAAGCATGGTGGAAATCGTGTCAGGTGGGGTGTCCCAGGGCGGATGGGGCGCAGCTCTGCGGGAAGACCACCCGTGGCCCCAGCTGGGGTTTGGGCTCTGCTGCACACAGGTCCGCTGTGGTCGTTAAAAGGCAAAGCCAGGGCTTCCTGGCTGCAGGGGAAACTGAGCTTTGCTGCTGAACGTGAAATATAGACAAAACAGTGTTATCGAGAATATATCCCTTCCCCAGCACAAGGCACAGCCATGGTTCTGCATTCACAAGTCTGTTGCTGGTTGCTGACTTCAGCCAAAAAAACTAAAAAACAAACAAACAAACAAACAAAAACAAACAAAAAAAAGACACACACACACAAAAAAAACCCCAAAAAACCAACAAACCTCTTCCTGCAGAGTGTTGTTGCCAATTGTCCTCTCCTACACCCTTTTCCTACACAGGGCTTCAAGTACCATTTTGTGCCCTACAATGGGGAATGCCCTCAGCTAAGGCCACAGGCTGGGGCCCTGCTTTGCAGGGGACCACGCTGGGGGAAGGGGCCAGCACTTTGCCAGCTCCCAAATTCACAGTGTGGGGCATTAAGCAGGTAGTAATGGAGAACACGGCTTAGACCAGTCTGTCACCAGCACTGAGGAGAAGCACTGGCTGGGACATGAGGCCATGGGCAGAGATGAGTCCTTACCTTTTCTAAGCGTCCCAGGGTGGAAGCCCATGTCAGTCCTGGATCATCCCAGCGGAGGGCTCAGGATCCTGAAGGAGGCCCCTGGGCTGTCCCAAAGCATCCCTTCCCTCTGCACCTCCAGGGCTCGGCACCATCTCTATGGCAGCAGGAGGTGACAGCCCACAGCAGCCCAGGGTACCTATGGAGAAAGCAAAAGGGAGCAGAATGAGGCTGCCGATGCATTTTCCCTCAAAATCCGTATAAAAAGCAGAGTGACACCCTGGGAGTGGGATCCTACTGGTGCATTTATCAGCTGAGCGATATCTAGACAATTAGTTGTTTTCTCTAATTTAGGACTAATTTTGTCCCACCAGTTTAAATTAAAGCCCACAATAGGATAATTTCCTCGCAATCTTAATTTTGTTACAAGCGTTTCATTAATCCGATCATAACCTCTATAATATTGTTTGGCAGCTGATTGAGACTACAGTAACCACAGGGGTTCACACGCATTGTCTCATTTCTGATAAAAAAAAAAAAAGTAAAACGAGTCCAATTAAAAATTCTTTTAGTACTGTCTAATATGCAAAACTCCCCAAAGTCAGGCCAGAAGCATCATCATTCCATCCACGCAGCCCGTCTGTGGGTGACAGCAGAAGCTACATTCTAATGTCAACCATATGTAAGTGTCTGTCTGTCTAGCTGTCTGTGGCAATAACATATTTAAAGAGAATTGCCATGGTGGCTGAATGCCATTCACGTTTGAAAATATTTGTCTATGGCTTTGGGGAATTTTCTCCAGAGGATTTTGGATTTCCTCCTCAGGTCTCCTTCAGCTCCCTGAATATACTCAAAGCATCCTGGCTCGTAATGTAAATATTCAGCACATGGCAATTCCCTGCAAATCTCATATTCATAGCAAGAAATGGGAGAGAGAGGAACCCGGTGGTGGAAAGGTCTTGTGGCAGTAATTTCTAATAACGTACACAGCATTGTCAGCTGTGGGAGCTCCAGCTCAGAGATGTGCTAATTTGGAGAAGAAAAAAAAAAAATAAATAGAAAGCAGTGAGGATTTTAAAGTGAATTCAAGTCTTAAAAACTGCGCTTTCTTCAAGCCATACACAATCATTCCTGACAGAAATTTTCCAGACACATTGAAGTATAGAAGGGAAGTGACAGAAATCCCTTGAAATAAACACAACAAAGGAGTCAAAAGAAAATCAAAATTAACCTAAGCCATATAATAGAAATAATAAAACCAATGGGATCATTTTCTCTTCTCATCCAGGAATGAGAGCCCACAAGAGTGGAGGGACAGCTTCACATCACAGCCTGGACCAAAACCTAAAAGGTTCAGAAGAACCCAGGGATGAATCCCAGCATTTGGTTTCTTCTGGATGAAACCCTCTGGTGTTTGCCAGACCCCCTTTAAGCAGGAGCACAGTGCCAGACTAGATACAATGCAGGTCCCCAGATTAAAAAAAAAAAAAATTTTTTGAGCCAGTCCCATGCCATGCTGCCAGGTCAGCGGATAGGGGCTGTGGGGGCTGCGCCATTGCCCAACTTCAGAGGCTTCAAAGGCGGCAGGATGCAGGATGGAGAGAGGACGCTGTGAATTGGCCTTGCTCTGTCCACCGTACAGGCATGTGAAGTCTCTGGATAGAAAACGGGATGTAAAAGTGTGCTTTCCATCTCACTTAAGGGCAAGACAAGATCTAGAAATTGACCCAAAATGACCAGAAACAAAAAATTTCTCTTGGGACTGCCAAATTGCTCTTTCTCGGCAGAAGTAGGACAGCGGTAAAACATGAATGGTCAGGAACTCCTGCCAGTTATCCCACCATCACAGCAGCTCTTCCCACCTAAAAAAACAGAAGTGAAACACAGGAAAAAGCGTGTTTCAAACCCATTTTCCTGGACTTAAATACTGCTAGGAAAGCAAGAAAAAAAAACAAGAAAACCAAAGCATCTCCTTCCATCTTTTTTCTGTCTAATAATCTGTTCCTGCTAAACAGCCTGCCTCTGGCAAATCTGCCTTTTCTCAGCAAAAACCAATTCTGTTGGGATGCACAGGAGGTGAGGTGGGAGCGGCAAACGTGTCCCTGCCCACCTGTTCCGGCAGCCACCCAGGCTGTGCTCGAGGGAAGGGAAAATCACCGCTCACCATCCCATGCTGGCACCTCCCAGTTTTGTTTGGAGGATGGTTTGCATAGACAGGGAGTAAGCGGTAGTGCCTTATGCTGAGCTGGTAAACCCAGGAATTATGGCTTTTCCACCTCAAAACCACATTTTTCTCCTATCTTTGTTTCCGCAAAAACCTGTACCCCAAGTTTACAAGTCCTCCTTGCTCAGAAGCAAACTTTGAGCAACTTTTGCCTTCAGGAAGGGTGAGGAGGGGTTATCTTTAAACAGTGACATATTTCCTCTTTCTTCCTACCCAAATAACCTGAGCAGATCTCTCATTTTGTCATTACAGCTCTTCCTTTTATGTAAAGGAATTAACTTCTACCCAATTTGAAAATAACAGGAGCAGCTGGTGAGGCCCACATTGATTACTATGGGTTCAGAGCCTTCATGCTACAGTTTCCCTACATCTCAGCCAATGCTGCGCAGCTTTGCGGGATGAGGACCTGGGTGCTGATGGAGGCAGCAGAGCTGGCAACGCAGGGTCACAGCAGTTCAGCCCCTCATTCACAGGGACTCTTTCTCAGTGTTGCACTCCAGCCCTAGTCCTTGTGGAAATTAGTCTTTGCATGGATACGTATAAATAAATCCAGGACATTGCTTGCGTAACACTAACGTTTTGCAGTATCTGGCATTTGCCGCTAGTTGAAGGCAAAGCAAACCATGCTTCAGTGGAGCATAAAATTGCTTTCCTTTGGAACAAGCAGGGCATTGTAGTAATAGGCAAAACTGTACATTGTGTTAACGGCTGTATTTTCACATTGTTGATTTACATTGTGTAATGCCATGCAAGACCTGTTTTCAATGATATGTGCATCTGTCATATCGCTACAACTGCAAAAGAGCTAGACTGGAGGCTGCTAGGAAAATGAAGTGCTGGGGATCCCGGGGCATATTCACATCCATGTGCCCGTCATGCGGAGGTGATGATTAGGGGGATGTAGTGGTAATGAGGAGGTCCCAAGTGTGCACTATGTAAATCAAGGCTGGCCGGGTCAGCTTCCACTTACTGCGTGCATCCAACTTTTTCAGCCTGCTTGCTCTTCTGACAAGGAGAGCGTATGTAAATGGCTTTCCCTGGCAGCTCCCTCAGCTAGACGTGTTTCAAGGCATCCAAGATGGATGTGATGCATTTTCTTTCTCTCCTTCCCAGCTGATTTCTGCTGGTGCCAGATCTGTGCAGCCCAAGCATGGGGCTCTCCATGAGGATCCTCATCCCCGGCTGAAAGCAAGCAGAGCAGTAGGAAAGAGCCACTAAAGATGAAATAGGTAAGGTTTTCTACGGGAATTGCTATCATTAAACACACCTCAGAACTGGAAGACAAATACTCTGCAGACACAGTGTTTCGAATCTAAGTGAATTTACCTCAAATGTACAATAATGAAGTGTTGCTATCAAACTTTTTTTTAAATCACTATCTAGTTAATGCAAAGCTTTGTTTTATATCATCTAGCCTGGTAATAGATTAGGTAAGCTACATTCATTCATCTGTAGTATCTGACCTCATTGCTTGCATTGGCTCCAGGTGCTATGTATTATATCAAGTAACACTAAAATAGTATTTTTCTTCCTTTTTATTTGGTTATTTCTGAAAGGATTAAATTGTCCCATTGCACAGAAAGGAAGGACAGCTCCGGACTCAGCTAATCACACCAAAAATTGGGCAACCAGCCTCCAACTCATTCCTCAGCTACAGACTTTCTGGCTTCAGGTAGGTCACTGTTTGCACATCATCCCCTCCAGCTGCAAACAGACCCAGCTCTGCTCTGGAGGATGCTGTGAGCAGCAGCACAGCAGCACTGGAGAAGGGTTCAGCCACCCAGAGGTTGCAGAGGGCCGTGGGACACCAGGACAGACAGACTGCCCTAAGACCAAACATGGCTAAAATGTTTGTCTAGAATGCATCAGATTAATAATCAGAGAGGTTTTTTGTTTGTTTGTTTTGTCAGCAGGCTGTGACAATTCTGTTCTATAGCTCTGCCTTTTGTTTTACACACAGCAGGCTGGAAATTGTGGCAAAAGCATGTAACATCAAGTTACACGTAGTTACTCATAAGTTGATTGTAAAAATCTCTTCTTTACATGCTGCCCCAGACTGGGTTTATAAACACAGCATCTGAAGATGGTCTTTAGCAAGAACTTAGACATCCCCTGAGATTAATTCCCATCAGGAAGATTTTTATGGAATATCTGAATATTAATCTAGGAATGACCTCGTTCCTTCTAAGTTTCTAGACCTCTGGAAGTGCCTCAGGTGGGGACCACGGTGTGCCCCGATGCTCCTGGCCGTGCTGACCTTTGGTCTGCATGGTGTGCTCGTGCAGTCCCTCCTCGCTGGGCCACTCTGTGGTCTCAGGATAAACTGATGTTATGTTCTTGCCGTTGTTACAAGGGCAGTGAGTTGGGACGGTTAAGCACTCCCTAACTGTACCTGGAACTCCTGCTACCTGGATCGTAACCTGACCCAGAACATACCAGAACTGTACAATCTGCAAGGTACTGGAATAGTACAGTTGGTGGAAAACACCAGAATTACCTAACCTGAATTGTGGCCAGGAAGGAAAAACACTGACTAAAGCCAATCATCTCGTAGTCGTATAAATACTGGTCCTACACGAAGAGCCCCTTTGAGCTCTCCAGGACTGCAGCAAGCTGCGCCCCAGGATCTCCCCCTGTGGTGGGACGCCTCTCAGGGCAGGGACTCCGCAAGGTTCAGTGATTGTCTGCTGAATGCATTGACACAGAGAAGGGTGAGTAGTTCACCAAAAGGGGGGAAAAGTTCTTGAGTGCGCAACTTTGTTTGGAAATCCTTAATACTGTGCTGTAAGTCTTGTGTGAACCTTGCCATTTACAAATCTTTAACTAAGTTGCTGTTTCTGTTATAGCAAATCCTTTAGAAATCATTGTATTAAATAGGCTAATGATTAACTGATGATTAAGTGCTGCTAAGGAAAAAAATCATACAATCTAATTAGTAATTTATCATAAAAGTATTAATAAATCTTAAATTGCTGCTAAAACAGACCTGTGTAAAAATTTCATCCGCGACAAATTGGCATAGTCGACAGGACGGCAAGTTGCATCACTGATTACTTACAGAGTCATGGTATCAATCCGAACCCCAGCTTCCCACGAGACTGGATATGTGGTAATTGATACAATTGGGAAGAGGTAGAGAAGCAGCTAGAGGCGGCAAGAGGTTCAACTAAAGATGGAAAAGATAAAGGTATAATTTGTAAAATGCTAGGAACATGTTTAGAGGCAGCATATCAGGAAAGGAAAGAAACAATAATAAGATCAAAGACAAGCAAGATGAAATGGAGGTACATAAAGCTGCTGAACTGTTACTATCTTTAAAAATAGAACAACTGCAGAAACAACTTCAAGAAGCCCAAACAAAAACCCAGAGGTTAGGAGAACACGTGGAAACGATGTTACTGCAAGCTCCAAAACCTCCTGACATAGTTCAGATTAGAAAACTAATAGTATCCCCTGAAGACGGGGATGGTAGTATTTGGGATGATTCAAATAATAGCAATAAGTCAGATGAAGATAACCCCTCTCCATCTGAGCCTCCCCAGTATATTGCTAGGCCAATCATAAAAGAAGAACAACAGATGGGACCTCACGGTGGAGAGGGAAAAAAATCATACAATCTGATTTGTGATTTACCATACACATATTAATAAATCTTAAATTGCTGCTAAGACAAACCTGTGTAAAAATTTCATCCGGGACACGTCTTGGCCTTAGACACCAGCACGATCCCGCTGCTTTGGATCCAAAAGGGGAAGAAATGATTTTGGAAGATGATTTTTGACCCCAGCTACTACAACACAGAAACATTTTAAAAGCTCAGGCCGATGCACTGCCTATCTCCTGCCTGTCCCTGCCTCAATGCACTTGTGTCTGCCACGTGCTTGTCACACACTGAGATGGAAACCTGGGGTTATATGGCAGTTCTCCTTTTCAATTCACCTTTAGCTGTAGATTAGTTGGGGGTGGTTCTTCCTTCCAAATCTCATTTTTTACTCTCTCCCAGCCTTAATCTCCTCTTTGTTTCTTTGTTTTAGTGGAAAAATTGAGGGATATTTTATCAAGTTCTTATTTCACATGGTCCAAGATGAAATCAAAGATATGGCATAATCTTAATATTTACTGCCATAAACAGAGAGAAACAATCTAAACTAAGGAAAGTTTTCAGCCTTATCATTGATGTTTTCTTTGGTAATTGCTCTAGTGCATTTGCATTGATTTCTTTTGAGCCTGCCCTATTCTCCAGATCTGCAAGCCATTAATTGCCAAGACTTCAGCATCGTGTGTTGTTTTAAATGTTTGTTGTGTCACTGGCAGCTAGCAAAAGAGATGCAACTCTGAACTTGGGTCTTGGAAGGTAGAAGTCCTTTCAGTTTGTCTTTAAATATTGAGATAAATCCCGTTAGCTTGCTCCACACCATCAAAGCATTTGGGTAGCATAAAGCAACAGAATACATAAAAATGTATCTAAACACCTTGTAAATCCCTACACAGAGCTGTTGCCGACACTACTTTTAACCCTAGGAAAACATTTCACCAATTACTGATCAAATACAATACAGCTAAATTTCAGCACCAGCACATCATTTTGATAATGGGTATGGAAATCATCCATTCAATAGCTATTCAGAAATAACTTAGAAAGACAGGTTTTCAGATACTTCTGAGAATCCTAGAATAATCCCCTATAATCACCGTGGTGAGAATCCACCAACATTTTTCCCTTTGAAAAAAGCCTGTTTGGGGCTAGAGCGTTGGTGGTCTCTGCCCGTCCTCTGATGGATGCATTCAAACAATATATCTGAAATCAAGATCACTTTGCTGGCAGAGGACAGAGGGTTTCATGCACTGACATGAGTCGGTTGAGAAAGACTCCAAGGGCATGGACCCCCGCGCTCCCGATCGGCTTGGCTGCTCAGGTGCACCACTGCAGCCCCACAACAGAAATTCTGCAGGCAAACCTGCATCATTTCTATCCAGCATCTGGAAGAATAAAAACAAAACAAACAAAATAAAGTACCCCAAATAAGCAATAGCTACACTGTGTGCTTCCCTGCTGCTCTGTGCCAGCTGCTAAAAGCGACCCAGGAATGTTTTAAAATGCTTTGAGTTTGTGATCTTTCTTGTTTCTTTTTATGAGACTGAAAGGATTCATTCCTTCTTCTTTTTGGTAAGATGCTATTTTCTGATTTACCTCACTGATTTCATAGATGTAAAATTCATTCTTTCCTGCCTCACTACAAGGAAATGCTGAGGGAACTGCTGGGCAAGAAATGCTTCCCCTCTCCAACATGTTAAACGGGCACTGAACATAAGTGTAACAAAAAGAAATCCCAGATATTTTAAAACTTTCCTTTCCCCTCCAGCAACTCAGCTTTTGCTCCTTTTTACCTTTATACTGCTTAAATAAATAAATAAATAAAATTCAAACCTGCAGCCTTCATCCAACAGGTGAGCGCTGCAAACAGACATGCGCTATGGGAATTGCTAGTCTCTGTAGCAGGGTTTGCTACCAGCCCAGAGTGGAGAAAAGAGAATTGTGTCACCTGGCAAGGCACCAGCCTGCAGAAACACTGGGGTACTGCCAGGGACCCACATGCCCCAGATCCATTTTGCAACAGCAAAGTCATCCTTTCCTACCTGCCCAAACCCACAGGTTTCAGACCCCAAAGCACAGTGTGCAGGGGTTAACGAAGGGTTAATGCTGCAAAACACTAGTCCGGAAAAACCTTTCTGGTGTCTTCACTGACCTGCCTGAAATCTCTGTAAATAGAGCAAAGTCAGAACGCCAGCATCTGGTTCACAAGCAAAACCATTTCCTGGTGGCTTGCGGAGTGAATCACACCAACAACGCTCACAGACCAAGTGCCAAATCCCTAATGATTTGGGGAGAGACTGACAGTAGCTCAGCACTGTCACAAAGTGTCACTGAACAAGTCTCCAGCCAGCCCAGTCTGTCCACACATTGCTCAAAGCCAAGAAAACAGCTAATTTTGGTGCATGTGCTATTTGCTGTAAACAGTTGTCACAGCTCTACGGTAACGGGACCAATGTTTTGAGGGATGGAGAGGGCACAAAGTCACGCAGAGCCGAGAGAGGTGGCACTGGGGCTGCACCCTCCTCTCTACCTGCTGAGCCAAGTCTTCAGCAGAAAGAAAAATCACATGTGATGAGCATAAAGACCCCCAAGCCCCACGGGTTTCCTTCCTCAGGAGGCAGCATAGACTTGGAAAGCAGCACCTGGAAATCCCCAGCCAGCATCCATAAGCCACGCTCCTGGTCAGGACGTGGAGTGGCCACCAAGACCCACTAGCCCCAGCACAGTGAGGACAACTCTTCGTGCAGGCTGGGCAGTGCTCGGGGCAGCCCTGCTGTAGGTTTTCAGATTGGCTTTACCTTCCAGGCAAGATTATTGACCAGTCTGGTATTTAACAACCCATTCATCCCCATTTTTTCCTTCCCTTCCACTTCATTCCCTTTCTTGCTCTGCAATAAGAGAGGCAACAGGGCACATATTTCTGTAGAACAAAGCATTATCATCCTAATTACAGTTTCCTGGTGTTTTCTTCACATTTACCATTTTATTAAAAACAATTAGATGAGAAGAACCATCTTTTTTAGTCTCTACCCTATTGTTCTCATCTCTCCCTGAATCTGAGGAGGTCTTTTCAGAGGCTATTTTATTCATAATTACATGCGTTGGAACAACTGCTCAAAAAAGTGAGCCCAGAAAGGATTCTGTTAATACTTTCCTAGCAGGCTTGATCCTGCTGCCTCTGAAGCATGTAATGCTAACAATTTAATAAAATGTGTGTGAAGACAACAGCTTATTTTCAACAGCCTGTGTAAATGATGGATACAGCCCTACTGTGAACATTGGCCTAACGTATTGACAATGACTTGGAGTCACAGCAATATCTGGAGCCAAAAACTTTTGCTTCGCTTCCAGACTTGGCTCCCCCAACTCCTTCAAGGAGTTGGGCTGCTGGCAGGTATGGCAGGGAGGATAACACAGCAAGGGATATGGTCCTTTTACAAGACAAAGATCCCAGACCCATCCATTTGCACTCAAAACCCATAAGAGTTTGTTACTGGTGTAACCTGGATGAAGGTTGGCCCCGTGGTCTAGCCTGGCGCTGATACTCCAAACTCGATTTAAACACAGACCACTCTAGTTGAAAGAAGACTACTGGATTTCTTTGCATATATATATAATTCTTATTGTGAAGCTTTCCCCCCCTAATTTTGTGTTTACCCTATAAACTTTTATTTAAAATAGTACACCCAGAGCACCACAATTTTCCATTTGAAAGAGGTTTTTCTCCCCCAGTGAGGGAAACTTTAAAATGTATCACATTCAGTCAATTGGCTCTTCAGGTTTTTTCAAGCTTCCCCTCCACCACCTTTGTTAATTACCCGCCATTTGAACAAGGGTCTTCTCCAGCCTTGATCCTGCCGTGGAATCATGATGCTGTATTTGTCTTTCTAACATCAAAGTCATTTCCACGGTCACCAACTGTGATGTCATAAACACATTTTTAATGGCTTGTTTACAGCAGGGAACAGAAGGAGAGAGTAAATTATGGGTGGAAGGAAACTCTTATCGAAACACAACAGTTTTAAGCTCATCTGTGAGGCTGAAGAAAACTTGAGATAAAAAAAATTCCTTGCTGAAGTAGTTTTTGTTCTGAAGCTCATCTCAGCACGAAAATCCCCTTTTAAGTTACCAGTGAACAAGCAATCCCAATGGAATACCAATGTTAGTCAGTCCAGAGTTGTGGAAGGCGCTTCCTAAGCCTGGAAGACAACAAATCCATACCACAATCCATCCAATTTGCTGTATAAATGAACACATACAACACATCCAGAGCAACTCCTTGGGCAGGATGCAGCAGGATCTGACCATTATTGGCCCGTACAGTTTTACTTGTCTCTGGTCACAACAAGAATCAGAAGTTCCTTGAGAGACACTTCAGTTGGACCAGAAGGCCCCTTTTTTGGCCAGTGATGGCTGTGGGGACTCCCTGTCTGGCCCCCCTTGGATAAGGAGGGTTATCACGTTCAGTCAGCTATTTATAAGAGAGGTTTCTCTTCTGCCAAAGAAGGGCAAATGCCAACACCAGCTCGAGCTTTTGGCCACAGAAATAGCATAGTCCTTCAGGCTGTTCCAATCCACAGCTTGACAAACCCGAAGCAACGTCAACTCCCCTCGGCCAGCTCTCTACTTATGGTAGCAGGGCTGGGACGTAACAGGCTGAAACAGGGCAGTTTGTCCATGTCCCTCAGTTGAAGTGGAAAGGCAAAGCCCACACGTCCTTCATTCTTCTCCAACAGGGCACAGCACAGAGACAGTCTACTGATGCCACTTCCTTACGCTCTGCCTTTCTTGGTTCCCAGTAGCTCAAAGTTAGCATCAGCTGTTGGTTTCCAGCATCTCCTCAAAGCAACCCTATTCAGATGCAGCCCATTCTCAATAGACTAATGGGTGGGCCCAGACATGCTCCAAGTTGGAGGCTGGCTAAGGCAGAGCCTGGTGCAGCACCTCTTGTCCCACTCAGGACAGAAATTAACTCCTTTAGCCCTGGCCCACTGCAGCTCAAGGGGGTGGTGAAACCAAGTCATGCATAATTTCTCTTAGAAGTAATGCAGATGTTTCCCACGGTCTCCAGAGGCCAACTGCTGGTTCCAGCATTGGCCAAGTGTCATCTCTTCAGGTGACAGGACACTGATGGGTAACAGAGCACCTCACATCCATCTTGGAGGTCATTTGGGAGAGCCCAGGTTGATGACAGAGATTGCACTGGGAGCTTCATGGCAGACAGAAATCACTGTGGTCAGCCGAGGAAACCAGCACTGACCAAAGCTCTTCCATGCGGAGTAACACAAAGCCTTGCCACAACCTTCTCTGGGGGCTTCAGGAATGACCACTGAAGGGCAGACAATTCTGGATCAGCACAGGAGCTGCAGCAGTGTCTGCTAGGAAAGGGCTTCCTGAACTGGGGTCCTGATCAGCTCCAAGGGATTCCTGCTCTCAAGGCCACCAGGACTAGGGCTGGCTCAATGGTACCCACTGGGAGTGCTGGGCTCCCTCCTCACCCAGGCTCTTCCAGGCAAAATCCTCAAGTAAAGCTCATCCCACAGCCTACAGGAGGAAGCACTGAGGCTGCTCAAAGACACACAGCCATCCCTGGCACTTGGCTGCCTTAGAGACGTCACAGTAAGGCATTCCTGTACATATGCTCCGAGGAGATTATCTCTCTCCCCTATGCAAAGAAAACATGGTGGGGGGGAACTCACTGGACGATGAAATTCCTAAATCCTCATCCCATGAGAAGAATTAATGTAGCTCCTTCCCCGCTCCAATACCGGGAGCTCCCCACTAGGAGATCCTATTGTACATCACATATTAGCAAGGGTACATCTTTCAGCATGCTCTTTTGCAGAGCAAGCGCAGTCCCTGGCACACAGGAGCTAGAATTTCACACACCCGATTCATCACCAAGGCTCAAAACAAGTGAGCCACCATTTTGCTGCAGTCCCACAGCAGGAATAAAATGGTGGCATAGATGAAAACTGCCAGATCAAACGCGAGCCAGTTGTCTGTCACCACCTGCAGCTCTTCTCCGCCTTACATGTAACGCTGAATTCATAATCAGGTTCATATTTGATTTCTGAGTGCTTAAACAAAACAAAAAGGAAAAAAACATAAGGACAAAAAGAAAAAAAAAAGAAATACAATAACAGATCATTAATGTTGCACCCACAAAGTACCAAGATGCAAACTATCGATGTTAGTATTTATGTTTCTCCCACAAAATGGGAAGTCCCCAGCTCTGATGTTTAGTAGGGCAGACAACTGACTCACTGAAAGACACCACCACCAACCAACTGCACATGCATTTAACATGCAAAGGGCTTAGTCCCTTTTGTCAGCCACCAGAGTATTTCTCATAAGACACTGGAAAACTCAAAACTGTTCATTTAATTTCTCCTAACCAGGCTTCGCAGCCCCCACTTCCTGCTTTACACCAAATTTCTGCTGAAATGCATGGACCCGTCAACGCACACTGCTGGAGGATGGCAAGAAGCCAGGCAAGCACAGGGCTTCCAGGGAGAACACTTATCTACGGGCAGATCAGACACGTTTGCTNCGATTCTCCTGCCCGCTGGTGTCAGTGGGATATTGGAGCTGCTTTCTGGGGAGCACAGCGTGCCTCAAAACACACACATGCACACGCACGGCGCTTGTACATAGCGCACACGGTGAATTTACCTTGTAACAGAGCCTGAGCACTACAACAGGACGAGGACACACACAATCCCCACGTTTAATGAGACACCAGCAACAAAATAAAATAAATTTCTGTTCATGTACAACCCTGCTCTATATTCAGCTTTAAGTTTAAACAATATTTGAATATGCTATATAAAAAAATATGGATTATTGGAAATAACTCAACTTTTCAAGCTAAATGAACAGCTAACATCAATTCTTCCCAACAGCATAGATTATCTTTAAAATGAAAGCATATTTTCTCTCTTCAGAGCACAGAACACACTTAAAATTCTTTCTTTCCTTCTTTCAAAGCCAATGTCTGAAACAAAATATTTCTTGACTTACACTTTTTAACCAGTTTGATCTGTATATGCTGTAGATTTGCTGCACTCTGCTCTTCTAGCAAAATACAATTTAGTAGAGGAACACACTTTGTTAGGTTTGGTTTAACTACTAGTTTTTTACCTTTTTTTCCTGGATATCTTACTAATCAAAAGTTGCACTGTGAATTACTGAAGAGACAGGGGGGGTTTTTTGTTTGTTGTTGTTTTTAAAAAAGGCATTTGACTCTTGTAAGACACTTGCTGGTAGCAGTTAGGGATTTGTTGTTTCTTTATCTTATATATATTTTTTCATCTAACAGTTAAACTACTATTTAAGAAGCAACAAAGATTGGGAAAGCAGCTGAAAAAAAGACTGAGTGAATGGATAGGGAAAAAAAAAAGAAGAAAAAACCATATTTTACAAGCAATCCTTGACAGCCCAGATCAAGTATCCATTGTGCAGGGAGTGTACACAGCACCATATTTATTTCAGGCTACTGGGTACTGCACATTGCTGGTGGCCAGTATGTAAATATTTTGTCTTTCCAGTTTCTGATCTAATAGAAATCACTGCATAGTAAAAACTATGGGCCTGACCTTAATCAAGAGCAGCCTTTTGCTGGGTTCAGTGCAGTCAAAATTGGGCTTTAGAGTTCTTTGGATGTCCCAGAAACAGGCATGGAAAACTCTCTCCCCTTCCCCAAAATCCAACATGTGCAGAGCCCTAACATCATCAGAAACAGCAAAGCAGGGAAGGTCACATTTCCAGCATTGCCACCTTTAGGGTAAAAACGAGCTTCCTTAAAATAGAGCTTTAAGCTGATGGGTAAAAAAGCCCAAGCCAGATCATTTCACAGCTTTCTCTCTGCTGGAGAAGGTCCAGCATGCACCGATGGGGACTTTTCACAGACTAGGATCAGCAGCAGTGCTTTTTTCCTCGCTCCATCGCACAGTCTAAAAAAACACCATCAGCATGGAAGCCAGCAGTGCCACCAGTAGCAGCCCAGGCTTAGCCTGGAACATAAGCGGTGCCTCTACAGCACTGAATAGGAAAGCTGCTTCAGGTGTATTGCGTCCCTGCACTTCATTATTTTAAGGTACAGCAGAAATGCCAAATAAAACAGCAGAATTGAGCAGCCCATGCAGAAGACAAACTTGCAGGTATTTATCACAGCTTCCTAGGGGGGTGACATTTGGCCATAAGGTGCACTTGTGTGAAACTTTGTAGAGATATTAATGGAAATTTGTCTTTAATATTAATCAACACTAAGGAGAGGAGGAGGAAAAAAAAAAAAAATCAACAGAGGGGACCAGCTACAGGAAGCCAAGCCAGGCAACAAGTGACTGCACTTAGCCAGCATCAGGGGCTCTCAGGAGCTCACAGGGAAGTCTGGTTCCAGCTACAGAGCTGGGTCTGGTACTGCCACCCAGCCAGCCATGCCCACAGGGACATCCACACTGGCAGAAGACCCTTCATTTCCCTCCACATGCTGCTGCCTTTGGATCCCCCTAATTTTGCTGTCTTCTTTTATGTAATTTCTGTAATGAGTCTGAATGAGTCTGCAGGACTCTTAACATTAACTGGGCTTCCTGACCCAGCTTTCCTTCAGGATTTCAGGGTTTAAACGAAATGAAATTCTAACACCAAGAACCCCTCCTGCAGGGGACATCACACAGTTGGACTATTGTCACCAACTCCTTACCTCTCACTCCAGAAACCCTCAACAGTGCTGCTAGGAGCAAGTGAGAGCTGGCAGAAGCAAAGAAGGATGCAGGAGGGACAGCAGCCACCCAGCAGCAAGTCAGGTTGTCCCAACACCCATCCTGCAGGAGCCAGGACTCTTTTTCAATTTTATTATTCATTTTCACCCAGTGTTTCCATATAAATCTGTCTCCAAAGTACTGGAGGAGGATGTGTTTCCAAGAGAGATTTGAAGGAACGTGGAGGACATCCCAGGAGGAGATTATCAGTTGTTAAAAGTCATCCACAGGTGAAAACAATTGCTCAGGCTGGGCTTCTGCTTCCAAATGCTATGAAGACTTGGGGGAAAAGATGCTATTGTGTTAAAATATTTTACAGCAAAATGTTAGAAATAATGCTTTGGAGCATTCATTTTGTTAAATAAGACATTTATTTAATAAAGAGAGGCCAAAGTGTCAGTAGAGTATTATGCTGGAAGTAAGAAGGGATGAATAAAATTCTCCTGTATATTCAGTGGCATTGCCAAATGCCCGTCACTAGACAGCACCTTGAGAGAGTGATAGGATGGGGAAAACTCTGTGGCAAAACAAACCCCCTCCAATCTCAAAGGCAGAAGGATTAACCCCTAACTTATTAAATTAATATTTTCCCCATGAGGGAAAACACTGAATGTCTTTGCTTTGGCTTACTGTGTTTTTCTGACAAGGCTGCAAAAGCAAATTTGTTGGGGGAAATGTTTATGTTGCTCCTGGAGGTGGCCATCTGGGATGCGCAGATTAGTATTTGAGATTTCTATTATCTGAAACTCCACTGGCAGAGTCCGTAAAAAAGAGTTTATAAATTCTGTAGTGGGATTTAAGTAAAACTATTTTATCTAGGGACTAAGAAATATGTGTAATTACCGTCCGTGGATAATGCTTTTTCATTGCCATTCACCAAAATTAGTTTACCAGATATTATTCCTAAGAGGTATAATTAAAATCAACATAAAATCCAGAACAGAGTGAAAATAAAACAATAGGAAATAATGTCTTTAAAATTACTAGAGCAAGCAGTGTTCTGCACTGCGGTACAAGCATAATCACTCTCCAGCTAGTAGAGTTTGTTTTCTCTGAACAGAGACACTTCAAACTGCCAGGCTTCTCAGGCAAGCTTTTACTTTGCAGCCCATTGTAAGGATGCAGTTATTTAATATCGCTCCATATTAAACCCCTACTCTGAAAAGCAAATGAAAGCGAGAGAACTTTATTGAATGTGTCTGCTGCAGTGTCTCAACACTGCGTTTGGTCTCTGCATTATTTGCTGAGTTCCCGCTGACAGCAGACTGGAAACCTCCACGGTTTCAGATCCAGACTGATGTCCCTGCCAGGAACTCCTGTCCTGGTAAAATGTCCACAGATATCAATGGGGCTTGTGCCAGGGAAAAATGAATGCTGAATCCCACGTTGAGTAGCAGGAGGAGCATTTTGGAGCCAGGTACTCATACCAGATGTTTAATCCTGTTTCATCTTCCTACAGAAGACATTACCTGATGTTAGATGCCACCTCTCATTATGAATGTCTGGCCATCCTTGTTAATGAAAGACTTTGTTTCCTTTTTGCAAATGTTATTAAGCAAAGAACAAACTGATTGTCTAAATTGATTAAGCAGATTCATTCCAGTGAAAAAATTATTATTTGCGTAGTTAATTTCATCAAATCAATTCAGAGGAAAAAGGCTCCATGAATTAAAATAATCACAAATATATATTTTAAAAGTCAGCCGTCACTGGCAGGATACAGTTAGTGCAGTCAATCACTAGGACAATAACTGAATTTTAAAGCAGCATCTCACACTGATTCTCAGAATCTTCTTTACCTTTTCTTTCAGAAAACTGATGTTTGGGGGTCAATTCCTGCCCATATTTACTTCTGTGTATTCTCATTGAACTTCTATGGGTGCCTACGAGTCATTCTTGGCAGAAAAAAAAACAAAAAACCACCATAATATTCAACTGGCATTTCCTATAAAATAGCAATCATGCACTAATTAGAAAGCTAACTCTGATAGATTAATAAGAATTTCTGAGTGCTTCGTACAAGCTCTTGAAAAACACACATTTTAAAAATAAAATGTCATTCATTTATTAGACTCAACACACATTCATTAGGCTCAATCACATCACATTCAGAGAAGGTTTTCTGTCTAATCTTTTGCAGGACACAGACAGGAAAGTCAGACTGAAATGGTAATATTCAATTCAGTTAAAAAGAAAGATCAACCATTGCATTTACATTGCTCCAGGAAATTATAGGCAGGGTTTGGGCTTTCTGTGAATGCATATGTGCATGCAGATATGCACATATTTTATACATTTTTTCCTGCAAATGTAACTTTAAAACCATCATCCAAGAAAAATCTTTTGTTATCTTCTTGACCTTTTCAAATCTCTTTGTCACAGATTGCTAAAAAGCACCTGGGTCTCACTTAACAGTTGATCTAATAAGTATCATTCTCCAGCTTTTTCCTTTTTATATCCTTTGACCCCAGAGGTGCAGCAGCATCACTGCCAGGATCTTCTCTGTGTGGCCGTAACTCCCACACCTCGAGCAAGGGTTAAGCAAACACATTGTGAGTATAGGTGCATGGTGCAGCCTGGAGATACCTTGACTGCATTTCCATCTCAGGCTCAGGTTAACAGTTCAGAATAATGTTTTCCTACCTAATGCTCATGTCCAGTCCTGTAGCCCTTTGATGATGCTGGTTTCAAGTAACTCTGAATTGGCCTGTCTTGTGCTGAACTTCCCAAGAGCGATTTGGCTGGCACCCCTGGTTCAGCACACAGGCACGAGAAAACACTCAAGGATAATTACAGCTCAATGGTCTCCTCTCCCTTTAATCTAAAGGCCAGGGGAAGTGACGCTGCTTGTGGGGTGGGGGCTCAGCGGCACAGCCAATGCCTCAGCCCCTGCACTTGCCATCAGGTAGACTTTGGGGTCTTAAAAGAAAAAAGATAGTACAACAGTGCAGTGTGAGAGCAAAAGCCATAAACACTGTGGCATGAGCAATAATTTAATTGCACATGGCACAAGCAATAGCAGGAAAGCTCCAAAAGCTTACTGCTAAGACTGTAAAAGAAACCTCCTATACAGACCAGCGTTACAGAAGGAACATAGTGCTTTCGAAGATGCAGTAATGACAGCTCTGAAGTTTTCATCCCCTCCTTTCCCAGGGGATATGTCCCCCATCCCCACCCCACCAAGGCAGGGAGCATCATCCAGACGTCACTAGCACTATCCCCTTTCCTGGCACTGGGCAGAGCAAATCCTCCACTGCAAAAAGCAGCAGCCAAGGGCTGAAGCTGCCCCAGCGAGGCCGTAGCCTGTCGGGCTCTGATTCACTGCGGGGCTCCCTGCCATGGCATCGACGGACAGTCAAGGGGCACAGCACCCAGCCGGCATCGCCCACTGCCGCACTCCTGCTGATGCACTGCATTCATCAGCCTGTTCTCTGGATAAGCAAATGTTTTGATTGGGGACTTTGAAAAGAAAGCATGCAATGACAGATGAGGAAAAAAAAAACAACGCTCCCAATAACAGAAGTTTCCTTCAAAACCCTTGTCTGCCACATCTTGATAAACGCCCGCAGTGTATATTTACTCTGTCACTTTCAAGTGTTTTCCCCATCTTGTACTGAGCTCATCTGTAATGTCTGGTTAATGGCACCTCATACACTGCTGTGCTCTCGCTGTGCGCAGGGACTAGCGCCCATCCGTGCTAACAGATGCAGCCAGCAAGGAGCACACGGCTTGGCTGCCACTCCCATGCTAAAAGGCACCTTCCCTCCATGTGTAGTGGGAATTACCTGGGAACATGCTTTTCCGTCACCCTCGTGATGCTTTTTTCATTCCCTCATGTTTCAACCCCAGGGGTCTGAAGGCACTGGAGAAAATAGAAGCCCGTGTGCTGGGTCTGTGTCCATGTTGGGGATGCGTGGGAACTGTCCCAAAGAGGGCAGCTCTTGAGGGACCAAGCTCCCTGCCCTGCACCCCTGAGATACTCAGCCTTCATTTGAAAGCAAAAGTGCGTTTTTAACTCCTATAGCTGGGAAGAAAAGCTCAAAAACAAGAGGTCTAAAGGTCCTGCCTTCAATAGGCATAAAAGTCCTTTTTTTTTTTTTTTTCTATTTCAAGCTTTTTAACATGTTCCCACAATGTTGCAAGGCCTGACTTGTGATTTCAAGGGTAATACCTATTAGTCCTGGGATCAGCACATGGAAACACGATGCCTCCAATCTATGGGTTCAGAGCTAGCAAAGCAGGAGAACAGGGACAGACAAGCAGCTCAGAAGCAAGAGCCTCATCTGCTCAGGAAACCAGACTGAAATATACCATGGTGAGAGACACAGCCCATGGCCCATAGGTCTCCAGATTTAACGGACTGTTCACTTTTTCATTTTTTAAAAATAGACTGGAGGAGGTGGCAAAGTCAGAAGTAGGTGCCATTTCCCAAAGCAAACATTGAAATTCCCTGGAGCCTGCCTACAGTGAGTACAGTGCCCTCAGACACACAGACCTGTGGAGCCTGGTGAATCCAAAGGCTTGCTGCTGCTGGCAGGAGTCCATCAGACCTGCTCTAAGAAGGGCTCAGTGCTGGGGGGGTTCATTTTAAGGCTGGAGCTTACCATTCCCACTGCCAGAATTGCTGCTGCCAGGTGATGGTGATGGCCACAGCAGGTATTTGATGCAATTCCCTGCACTCCATCACTTCAAATTCAAATCTGGTCTCAGTGGAGGAGAAGCAGATTTATACAGGGATGCTTAAATAATGCCTTACCAATTACCCCGTGACATCCATGCTCAACTTCTTTGCCAGGTAAACTACTCAGATTGAAAAAAAGCTTTAGTAGGTCTTTGCATTTAAAAATCCACGTATTTTCCATTCTGATTCTTTTTAGCATTTCGAGTAATAGAAAATACCTTTCAGATCATGTTTGCCAGTTGAGCCAGCTTCCCCTTACCTATGGCATTAGGAAGGGGGGTGCTTTTTTGGCAGGCTGTCTGGATGGAGCCCTTGGCAGGCGGTGCCCACACATCCAAGGCACAGCACTGAGTACTGATGCCGAGGTGCCAGGTCAGAGCTCCACTAGCACACACTGTGCCAGCTGACAAAGCCTGCCTGCTGGGAAATAACACAAATTGGAGCTGACATAGAAACGTGACAAATTCATTATTAATGGCACAACTATTTTTTAATAGTAGAAGGCTGTACTGGATTAATAAAAACAGGCTTTTACATTCTTATCAGGCAGCAGTGGTGTGTGATCTCTGGAAAAGCAAGCGTTACCGATGTGGGGACAGGATTTCTCTCCAGGACATGGCAAGTCCCCTACGCTCCAGAAGGTCACACAGGCTGAATTTGTGCCGGGGTGAGCCGCTCACACAAAAGGTCAGCGTGCTGCGGGGACCCGCACACAGCTCCTCCTTGGGGGGCTGCAAACCTCTTTGTGCTCATAGCATCTGCATTGCTTCATCTCAGCCTACGGCATTTTTTTAAGGGGGCTTGTTTATTTTTTACATTAGAAGGAACCTGTGGTGTTCATCACTGACCTATCTGCAAATCAAAGCTACAACAGCACACAGGTGGATTTCTGTGTTCCTTCTCTCCGCCCACCTGTATGTGCAAACACATCCACACATAGACAAGCTCTCCATCAATCTATATCTCAATGTCCGTATGTATACATACATATATGGATTTACTTTTATTTTTACTCCAGATGTACCAATGAGACCCATAAACATATAATATAAATACTTCATTTAACTCCCCATTATCGTTTACTCACCCTCTCTCTGCTTTTCTTTTAACTTGTTCTCTTCAGGGTGAAGGAAACACAGTGTCAGGGAAAAATATTTCAAAAAAACCTCGAGAAGGATGAGCAATTAGGCAAAAGGAATTCATTCTCATTCTTGCTCTTTTCAATTCTAGCTGTAGTTGCAGGCCATGGGTCACTTACAGACAACCCTACGCAGCCTCTGTAGCCTCTGCCCAGCCAAGATAACGGTGCCGTGCAAACCGCAGCCCTGCTCCCCGTGCCCGCTTGCTGAGGGGGAACCCACCAACACTGGGGGATTGTGCGGGTCCCTGAGGGTGCTCAGCCAAGTGTAGCAGCTCCCGAGAGCAACCGGAGGCCTCCCAGGAGGGAGAGGAGCAATAAAGCGTGTGGCATGCTGTCACCATGGATAGGGGCGAGGATGCCTCCTGTGGGAGCCGCAGTTTGCAGGATTCAGGCAGGAGCCCATGGCAAAGCTACATCTGGCACTCTGGCTGGCCCAGCACCAGGGATGAGAGGGGCGAAGGATGGGGTGGGAGTAAGCCATCAGCACACGTTGTCAGCTGGTGCCTTTTTTAAGCCCAAAGTGTTTGATGAACAGTGCCGAAGCACAGCCACCAGCTCATGGCCAGCAGGAAGGGAACAGCCATCGCCTGTCCCATCGCACCCTGAGCGCTGGGCCACCAGCTTCTGTCCTACAAGAAACAGCAAATTCAATATTCTCAAAGGAGAAGCTCCCACAGGAAACTATTTCCCTGAATGTTTAATTTCAATGTAACCCAAAATAAGAAACACTGGATATGGGGATGGAGCCTCAGGGTAGACACATAGCCGCAGTTCCCTGGGAGCGACGTCTCCATCGGCTGGTTTTGTGCCTGCCGAGCCCCCCCCGTGCCCCCGGGGATGACACCACTGCTTACACCTGGTGGGAAGCCCAACACGGAGCAGCTGTCACCACATGGCCCAGCCGTGTCCCACCTGCCCTGCCCAGACAGAGGAGGCAGCGTGGTTGGATGAGTGCAGGAGCAAGGGGCAGCAAACACCTACACCCCCATGGAGGTGCGAGTCCTTTCCCCGTGTTCTTCCCAATGGGTGCCAGTACCTCCAAAAAGCCCTGGTGTGGCCCACAGCAACCTGCATGGTCTCGCTGTAGCTCTGTTTTGCCTTGCCAGCCACATCTCCATGGGCTAACACAGGGCACGCTGCATGGACCACTGGGACCATCTCCTCCTGGCACGGCCATCATGGCCAAGATGCTGGCCCAGCATCTTGGGCACGAACACGCCCCAGGACCATGCCCCAGTCCTACCGTATGGCTCTGGACAGAGGAGCCATGCTGGTCTGCAGCAGCTGAATTAATAGCTGGGGGGGACTCAGTGGCGTTGGGATCCTTTGAGCCCGTCGCAGTCGGCTGCTATTAACACACAAAAGCGATGCCGAGCAGCCAAGCAGGACAAAAGGGTGTGGGGCAGACAGAGGAGAGAGACGGAGGGGTGGAGCGAGACAGAATGGGAGAAGAGACGCGCAGACAAGGAGGAGGGGAGGGAGACGCACACACACAAAAATCAGAGCAAGGGAAAGACAACGGGATAACGAGGGGGGCAGGGACCCCATGGGGAGGGCTGGGCCTCACCTGGGTGCTCCCCTCCACCATGGCCCCTCTCTGCCGCTCTTGTCCATGCTCTCTTTGCCTGCTCCGGGCAAGAATCCTGCCGTGCTGGATGCAGAGCACCAGGTTTAAGTCCCCATACCAGAGAGGATTTTCCTGTTGGCCTGAGTTTTGCACTGCTACCGGTGTGTCTGCAATTAGATTTGCAAAGGGTCCTGGTGTAACTCACTGTATTTCTCACTAACAACCATTTTCCCCATTCCTACAAATGCACCCTAGACCATGCCACAGCCACCGGCATTCACTCGCAAAACCAAGAGTTGGTTCCAGTTAACAGCAGCTTAGGGACCAGCATGGATTGGCTGGGGCAAACAAGTCAAAATTACTGCTCTTGGGAGCAGGGAACACGAGATGCCACCAGGTCACTCAGCCTCAACCCTTTGAGTCTCCAGCCTCCCACAGGAGCTTCAAATTCCCTCTCCGCTTGACCTGCTTCTCTTTTACAAGCTCCTCACCAAACTGGAGAATGCCAGGGGACATGCAGGATCCCCTCCCTCGTGCAGCCAAATGGCCCCAGATGGTCCCCTGCAGCCTCGCCAGAAAGAAGATGACGTGGAGCTCAAACACACATCGGCTTTAACTTCTCAATAACGCCCATATAAATGATGGAGTAAATGACAGAACAAACATGAAACTCCCATCGTTCTGGAGGATATTTGAAAAGCTCTTGTGTTTCTAGTGTTTCATAAAACAAAAAAGTCAGAAATGGAAAACAGATTTTTTAAGTATGAACTTTCAACGAATTCAATAAAAATGCTTTTTTTTTTTCTGACTGAAAACATTTCTGTACCTCTAGGAATGAAAAATAACACAACTGGATCAAGTGTCTCCAGCTTGCTGCTCTCCCAGCTCCATCTTCCAGCCCTGGTGCCCTCAGCCCACTTCTCCTGCAGCTCCATCTGCTTCTCCAGTTCCTGACTATTTTCAACACTTTCTTCTTTCTACAAGGATTTTTCTAGTTTTATTTATTTCTTTTTCCAGAATACCAACTCTTTGGCTTTCTCTCTCTAAAATTAAAAAATCTCACTGTTTTATTTCCTATGCTATTGCCTCCTGTTTGGCCACATTTCTTATGGTTACCAACACCACCACAAGAGCTGATTTCACAGCAAGGCCCATCTCTGGTCTCTACTTGCTGATAGCTGCAGCACACAAATTCTCAGCCTGCGCCATCCAAATGAGACCCAGCATCAAACCCCTGCTCCTGGTGCCAAAGCTCTCCAGAGCAAACAAAATATCTGAGGTGACCAAGAACCAGCTGAAAGTAACTGAAAGTGAAGGCCAACAAATCCAGTTCTCCTTATATGTGTCTTCCCATGCCAGTGAGAAAAAAAGTCCATGAAAAAAGAAAAAGAGGAAGTTAAAAAAAAAACAAAACCAACAACGAAGGAAACTTCTTGGCTTGATCAGGGTTGAATCACATACATGTTCGTAACATAAACCAAGGATCACCGAGCAGTTAAACCTTGACTTCAGCTTCAGCTTAGCTGGAATAAGGATTTAATTTCCAAACACTAACTTACACACTGCTATTTATTTCATAAAGCTGGGGCCATCACCATCTTTGGCTTTCAAACAGGGCTAAAGCAGACGGCTTGTGGGAGCAGGCATTAAAATGTTCACAACACCTTTAAAAATGTTCAAAAAACAAAACAACAACAACAACAAAAACTGATATAGTTGTTAGGTTTCAAATGTGTAAAGTGTTAACCTCACCACAAAAGCAACTTGAAAGAATGATTTTTGATCAGCACCAGTGTTGAGAATAATTCAGTTCATATGTGTTGAGGTAGCTGTGGCAGAAAAAATGTTTTAGAAAACTGTTGCCCAGGATCCTTTACAATTTCAATTTTCTTCTACAGAATTTTGAGGTCTAACCAAATGATGAGCTGCAAAACATCAGGCAGAAAACAGGCATCCCTTGCTCCCATACACACAGACGCACGCACGCTCGTGCAACACGTTTCAAGTGAGATGGAATTCCTCCATTCAGCACAGATAACTCTACATAGGCTTCATGGTTTGCATTTTAGTTTTGTATGCTTGCCTTTCAATTTCCAGCACAAACAGTGATGGGAACACTACCTTTAAGTAATTTGGAAGCAAAAATAAGTGACATGCTTTGAAATAGAGGAGAAAGCTAGGTTCGTTTGGATTGGTCAGGGGAAGCAAGATGAGTTGGGCTTTGATAAAGTGATAGGGCTATGGCAAACCTTCTCTCTGGGCTAATCCCAGCAACTTTCTCCTTCTTCATGTTCAATTCTGTACAGCTCAGGATAATCTGGAACAGATCAACTTTCGTTGTTTTTTCCCAATGCAAAGGCCTCCGGAAAGTGGTTTAGGTGCATGATTTCAGATGCAAAAACTTCTTCTCAGCCCAGGTCATCACACGGGATCCACCTCCAGAGCAGTGTGGGGACACCTCAGTCAGTCTTCACATCTTTCACAAACTGCATCAGGATACCCTGAGCCTCTTTCATCTAAGTAAAAGTATGTCACGCTTCCTCAAGTTAATAACAGATGTCCCAGGAAAGACAGCTCTTGAGGTCAGGGACTTTTTTTTTCCCCCTTTTTTTTCCCCTTTTTTTTTTTTTTTTTTTTTTTTTTTTTTTTTTAATACTGTTGTCTTTTTGCTTCCCATTTGGAAGGGGCGGGGCGGTGTTCAAGCACAGCTCTGGGGCCGCCGCTCGCCGCCTCCCCGGCCAGCAGTCCCATGGCACTGTGGCTGCGAGCGCTCTGTTTATCTTATACAAGTGTCTCCTGAATGAGGAAAAATAAATAGAAGAAGCAAACATATGACTCTCCTTAGTACAAAACCTCCCCACC
>VXAL01008725.1:42671-122663 GCA_013399475.1 Chauna torquata
CTCCCCGCCGCCTCCGCCCGGCTCGGCTCGGCCCCTACACGAGCGGCCCCGGAGCTGCCCCGGTCCCCCGCATCCCGGGCACCCCCAGCGGCGCTTCGACGGCTGCTGCCCACGGAGGCTCCGCGCACCGCTCCGTGCTCCCCTGCCCGCAGCTCCCCTTGGTGCCGTTAGTGCCTGGGTCGGCTTTCGGTCGGGGCTCGGTGACACTCCGGGGCTGCCGCGGGTGCCTCGGAAATTCAGGTCAAGCGCTGCGGGCTCGGGTTTCACGGTCAAGGCTGCCGGGAGGCAACCTCGGAAATGCCCCGGAGCGCCTCCGGGCGGGCGGGCGGACGGACGGACGCGCAGGGCCGGCCGACTGCTAGCCAGCGGACAGCCCCGGAACGATGTCCCAGTAGCATCGCTTTTACTGAAACAAACAAACAAACAAACAAACAACAGCGTTTCTGGGCTTGGACGCCTTCCTCACCAGGTCCCGCTCCAGGCGGGCCAAGCTCTGGGTTAACTCCCCCTCAGCGGGCGCTTGCCGGCTGACAACTCGTTTTTTAAGAACACAGGAAAGTATTTTATTTACTGCCTCCTATAAATTATTTACTAGCATGGCTGAGGTAATTCCATTAAAGCCGCATGGTTTGCTTACACCAAATAGTTATCTGGGGACTGTTTTATTTTTTTGGTTTTGATTTTGGTTTTGCCATTGTAAAGCTACACAATTGCCAGAGAGCAGGGAAAGAGGGGGTCGGTAGGAATAGGCTGTTGGAGAAATGGGCCTCAGGAAGCGGCACAGGAACAGAGAGGAAAGCAATGGCTTTGCCTCCTCTTTTTAACAAGGCCCCATCCAGCAGCAGGGCTGGGAGCAGCCTGGGCTCATCCGTCCTTGCCCCAGCCCCCAAGGGCCGAGGGTACCACTTCTCCGCCACGGGCCAGCACTCCCGCCAGGGGCACAAAGCCACGGCAAGGTCTCACCATGACCCAGAGCCCCCAGGTGCTCCGGCAAAGCTCAGGTACTGGGGACAGGATTGCTTTAGCACCCATCCCCATCATCCTCAGACCCTTCGGCGCAAAGCAGCCGAACAAGCACCCACAGGTTCTGCTCGGAGAAGATGAACACCCAAACCTGGGTAAGCTCCCCAGGCTGGAGAAAGCAATGCAGAAGAGTGAGAGGAAGGAAAAATCCAGGTGAATATCAGGAAACTGTTTACTCTGAAAATGTGATCCACTAGCAACCATTCTCAGGGGGCCTAGAAAAAACTCCCAGTTTCCCATTTGCAAGGAGAAGGTATGAAGATTAAAGACATCTCTTTCTAATGTCTTTTTCTCCACCCCATGCAGGGCATTTTGCTAGAAAAGAGGTAGAGGATATGGTCCTACAGCTCCAAATATTCCAAACACAAGTCTGAGAAAAGCATGGCGTGAAGAAATGGGAAAGTAGCCTGCCAACTCTGAACAGGCAGTGCTGTCTCTGGTTGAGATGTGAAGCATACGCGCTACTGAAGTTTTTATATTTATTTAAAACAATAGCTCAATCCCACACAGGTACTTTTACTGCAGCTGAAGTTCCCTGCATTCCTGCTTCATTACTTTCTAGTCTATGCATCCTCTGAGTCCCTTCAAGGTAACACAGGGCCTGTGAAGAAAGGAGCGTAAATTGCAGCTTGCTATTTCACCACCATGGAGATGTAATAACTTTTCTAAACAGTGAACTTGAATATTTTAAATTCGCTTTAATTCCTCCAAGCAAACACTTCATGTTTGGGTTTGGTCATACTTCATTGCAATTTTTCTGGCTAAATAGTCTTGGCTCAAGAGCACAAATATGTTCTTCATACAACATTTTATATGTAAAGCATGGAAAACCTGTTTCCGTATATATTAAACCAAGGTGTTGCTGATTAGCATGGATACACCAACTTCTAGAAGGCCAGAGCCTGAGTACAGAAGATGCAGCCCAGATGCAGAGTAGCCACATGCCAGCCCACCCCTGCGGTCCCACTACCCCCAGCAGCAGGAAGGGGGACGTCCCATAAAAGGGACCGGGTTTTGCAGTTTCACTGGGTTTTATGGTAGCCCTGGAGCAGCTGAGTCACAGATGCTTCAGCTTTTCACCTTGGTGGGCAGCTACATCCCAACCCTAAGTGCTTCCTGGCTGTGTCTTGTCTCACAGGACTTTTCAGTGCTTTTAAAAGTCAGATTTAATAGCACTATTTATAGGACAGTCACTGAGCGCACTGTCTTTCCGTGTCAGCTCCTCCAGGTCCTCTCAGACATGAGCTGCCATACTCAGTGCTGAGGCTGTCACTCCGAAAGGACAGCCTATGGGAGCAGTCCCTGTCTTTGCCCATCTGCAGCAGACACAGTGGTGCTGGTGGGGTTCACATCTTGGGAATGGGACTCCTGAATCATAAGTTAAGCTCAGAAATCACATGGTTCTTTCTGAAGAATGCATTTAGTCCTTTCAAAAGTTTTAGTCTTTTTGAGTCTCCAAATCCCATTTTTGACCCAAAACGTCAAAATGAGGTTCTTACACAGAGCCCAGAACTTTATGGTGACCCCAACAAACATCAAAGACTGGCACTATTTTAACTCATTTCTCAAGTATCATCGTAAGAAAGCAGATTTCTTTCTCTTGGTGAACACATTTACAACATTTTTCAGTGCTGATGGCAGACAGAAAACGCACTCAGGATTTGTGAGGTGCAAAACAGGAATATTGACATTGGTCTAGAGGCTGGAGCCAAAGCTCAACAAAATCAGCACCTTCAGCTGACCCCAGTGGCTCTGCTGAGCACTTGCAGCCATTCAAAACTACAAGTGGGCCAGCTGGGCTTGCACTGACACCAACATCCTCAGAGGGACAGGCTTGGTCCCCAGGCTGTGAACGGATATGGAGTTTGAGGGACAGGGACCAGTTCCCCGCCGGCATAAGCAGGTGCGATGCCATCGGCATCCCCAGCTGCAGGGGACTGTACCTGCATTACACCAGCACCGGGTCAGGTCTTAAGCCTCCTAAAATGAACTTGAACAGAAGTTGCCCCGTACACCTCTGCTTCCTTTTAAAAAGAAATCTACTTTTTAACATCTTAATAAGTACTTTGATTTTGCAGCCACACCACCTTGGTAACCATGGAAATCATTTATGAGATATGGTAAACCTACAATGCTTTAATAAATGTCATACCCAGTTTCAGAACAAGCGCTTTATGATAACAAAGAAAGTGTGCAGGAGTTGCCAAAGTGTTTGAATATTTCATTTAGCGTATTCCCTCTGTGTTTCAAAAATACACAAAAAGCAGCCATTTCCACAATACAAAACGACAATGGAAAATATGCATACATTTGGCAACATATGCTTTTGTTTTTCCTCTATCCATATCATCTTTTCTGAAACTATCCTGCAGGAAGTTTGAAATTATCACCCAGCCCTTCATCGTCTCTTAGTTTTGTGTTTCTGAGCTCAGACAGAAGAGAGACAGCAACAACAAGAACAAAAGGCAAAAGGAAAAAAAAAAGCAAAAAAAAAAAAAAGCCTCAACTTGAATCATCCTGGGATAAATTTTAAAAGGTTTGTAAGACAAAAGACCACAAACAGCATGTAGCAAGAGAAAGGCTTAATGCTCAAAGAAACATCCTTCAAAAATAATATGTCTGTTTGAGCTGCAAAAGCTCCTTTAGTTGCAGCCTGCTTGCATTAACACTTTTGGACAGCCCAGTGCCTCTGACACTTGGCTGAGCAAATATTGCAGATACATTTTCTTTATGATACTCCATATTGTCAATCTTTAGATAGCATCAAGAACATATTCCTTTAATAATACGAGTCACATCATATTTTCTTAAGAATTAAGAAAATGAGTCAGAGAGAGAGAGAGAGAGACAGACAGACAGACAGAAATCTGCTTCACCTCCCCACCCGCCTTTTAAATAGGGCTAGATTTTGGTCAGTGGTAGAGGTCCAGGACAACTCTTCCAGGCACATGATACAATGAAACATCATTGCAGCAGACTGAGATTTTACTTGGTTATTGTTTTTATTTAAATGCTGAAAAAGACTTAACTACACCTCAGCTTCTAAAGAGCACTGACTATCCTCCCATTAGAAGAGCAGCTGAATCAAAGTAAAAACCACATTAAAAACCACATGCAGCAAGAGAGTCACAAACACTCTCCGCTCTCCCTGATAACATGTATTAAGCAATGATAACTCATACGCAGCAAAGTTGCTCAGCTGTCCACATTGCCCACTCCTGGCAGCCTCCCCTCTTGCTGGCAGTGATTTTTGCCCCCAGATCCCTGCACCCCTCTGCCAAAGCAGTTTGTTGCACTGAGCTCCATTGAGACACTCGAAATCTCTATTTTTTTATTATTATTTTTTGATCTCTCCTCATTCAGACAGTCCCAGCTTGAGATAGCTCTGTATATTACTACGCCTGTCAGGGAGATGGTGAGAATAATACGGGCAAAAAGGCCGGGCTGCTCCTGGTTGGGTTTGTGGCAGTGAGCACAAAGGGGCTGGCGGGGGGTGAGGGGGGCACAGCCCCATGTGCTCTCAGCACCTCCGCTTATCTACCTACCTACGTGTCTAATCGCTGCTGGAAAAGGCTGAAGCAACGCGGCTCTGGGCTGGGTGACGTGGGGGAGCACTGTGAAGTACTCTGCATTGGTTCCACCCTGCACCCCGAGCAAAGTGTGTCGAGGCTTCCCCATGGCACGCTCTGCGTGTGCATGTGCCCCCCAGCACCATGCTGTGCCCACGGCCGCAACGCATGTGCCCGCATCAGCAGCGATGCACACACCCACGCAACGCTGTGCTGCACCCACATAGGCAGCCAGGACTGCAGCAGGAGAACCCTTCCTGAGGCCACAACACTGCTTGCCTCTCCAAGTCCACTGATGCTGCTCCCTGCTGGGTGAAAGCAACTGCTGGGATGGAGCAGCCGAGCCCTCCTGCATGCTGCAGGAGGATGAGGAGATGCAGCTTCTGCAGGCTAGTGTCCTGCAGCCAGGGAGCTTTCCCCATCGGGATGAAGGGGACATGGTTTAGGAACCCCTGGCACGTAGGTGAGAGCATGCTGTGTGGCACCCTCCCAAAGGTAAGAGCCAGGACAACTCTGCAGCATGGCAAGGAGGACCAACAGCCTCAGCCATGGGGCAAGGTGACCTTACCTGTCACATATGTAGAGGCCAGCAGCAGATTTTCTTGTTACTGGTTTTTGTTGTGAATTCCCCCCCGGAAAAAAAAAAAAAACACAAAGAAAAGAAAGCGATGGTATTTGAACTAAGGAACAGCATCGATTCACACCTCACACAAAACACACTGCTGAGTGCATTGGTACCTGCAGGCGAGGCTGCTCACGCTCCGTATTTATGCACCAAAGCTCTGCCCTAGTTATTTGTTCAAAGACTTCTCCAAGATCGTGGATTTTCACCGGACATTAGAAGTTCCCAGCAACCAACAGCAGGCAAGTCCTCTGGTCGGCAGCACGCAGCCCATGACCCCAAGGCCAGCACACGGATTTACTTGCAAACAAGGTGCTGTCATGAAAAGCACTGAGCTCACACAGCTACCACCAAGGTGAGCTGCTGCAGTCCCACCGGTGGAGATGCAGGGTCAGACACCCTCTGCAACCATCTTCTCCCCTCCTGGGTCACAGTGATGGCTCAGGAGAGAAAGAGGGCAGGATCAGGCCCTTAACTGTTAGAATTGCAGCTCAGATGTTTCAAGCACTTTTCTACCTATCTGCTAAATTACTAATTAGTGCCTGAGTTAACTTATTAGGTCACCCTGAATCACATTAGAGTATCACTTGCAAAGGATTGCCTTGATGTCCTCCATCTTTCCTCATTTCTTTAATTCTTGATCACAATTATACACTAAAGAATTTTCCAATTAAGACAATTTACATAAGTAAATGTGGCTTAGTGTAAACAATTAGCATCGTGTTATTGCATGAAAATGTGTAATTAATCCACAGATTTTCCTAAAGACTATTGTGTTAAGAAAGAATTTGTGGCCATGTTGACGCCTGCATTAGTTTTCTATTTGCACTGTTACAATGAGCACAGCAGTGTGGCTGGAGTTCCTGCACACTCCGTCCCTGCAGCACACCCACCCACCCACCACCATTTGTTCTGCCTAGGTACCCAACAGTTCACGCTCTAGGACTTACGTCCCAAAACAGCAAGCTGGGGGGGGGTGGAGAAAATCACATCACTTACTAACCTTTTACACCGTCAATCTGTTTCTCTTCCAAACAGAAAAAATACAAGCCAAATTGTATTAAAATACCCTTCATAAATATTTTCAAAAGGTGAAACAAAAATCAAAGTGATATCCAAAACAGATCCCTAATTTTCCTTTATTTGTTTTACCCAAACGTCACAGGGGCATCAGGAGGCAGGCTGTGATGATTTTTAACAATTCTGTCATTCCAATGCTACCCCAAATCTTTCTTTGAGTTTTATTTTTACGTGCTTTCTATTATGGAGCAACAAAGAGCTATTTGTTCTGCCTAGCACAAACCTTAGTTTTGATTAAGCACTTCTGGTAACCATTTAGGGTGCTAAAATCTATCATTGCATTTAATTATCCTTGTTTTTTTATAGTCTTCTTTATTGCTCATTAAATTACTAAAGATGCTTCTGCAGTTTGTTCTTAAGGAAGGATACAGCGAACAATATATGCTGGTGAAAGGTTGCTCAGATTTCCACAGCATCTGAAGCTGTCAGCATAAATTCACTGATTTTGTTTTATCAAAGGATAAGCAGCTCTAGTAAAACCGTGGCACTTTGGTCACCGAAGTAATAGTCACATAAAAGATGCCTTATAGGTATTAGGTTTGGTGAGCAGCATTATTCCAGCGTTCAAAACATTTGGAGAAATATTTCTATAATTCAAAGGTGAGCAAATCATTTTGACTATGAGCATGGATGTGAAGGTATTTGTTTTCCCTGGGCCAAGCCATCTTTTGCAAATAATGCTATGAGATCTGCAATAAATCTGGGCGTGTGACCAGGGGCTCCACACCGGCAGTGGGCTCTGCTATGCAGCTTTGACCCCACCGAGACAGCCAGAAGACTGGTGTATACCAGTGGGAGACCTGGAGGATGCCAAAGCGCTAAAAATACTGGCACTCGTTCATGCACAACATGAAGAATGGTCCAAAAGCAGCCATGCCAATTTCTTGATCACATTACATCTGCAGGTGCCATGGACAAGCATCCCAGGCGCTAGACACTGCTGCCAGCTGTAACCCCAGCTGCACCTGATTTGACCTCAAGGCATGGATCCTACCCCAGACTAGACAGACGTGGAGACTCTTTGGGCAAAAATCCCACTGAAAAAGCACATCATTAATTTTTATTAATGTTATTCCCTTATTATTTCCCCGTAACCTCCTGATGCTCATTGCTTCCTCCTGGCTTCCTTGTGCTGGGACTCTGCCACCCTTAGAGATGCTGCAGATGGATGTGGCCAGACAGCATTTGCTCCTCCTGCACTTGCCTCCCCATCACCCTGGGATGCCACTGCAAGGAAACACAAACTCTTCCGTGTTACACAAAGGCTGACACCAGCAGCATGAAGCATCCTCCCAGCCTTTCCCAGCTGCCCCAACATCGAGGCCTCTCTCCTGTCCCATCCAATGCCTTTCGGCAGCAGGGTGTAGCCTGGATCATCAGGCTTGGCTTTGTCACACTTTGCAGCATGGTGAGCTTCAAAATCAATGCATGCTCCTTTTCTGACATTTTTTTTTATTCCTTCAACTAGTCTGTCAAGTTAAAAAAAAACAGTGATCACAAAGTACGTGGCTGTACTAATTCAGTAATAAGATTACCAGCTGATGCCAGGACAGAAGAGTCTTATCTGTGTTTGGTTATTTTGTGTAATGCTGAAGCCCATTGGTATTTAAACATTATATCGCACTGTGTTTTTGTAATCTCAAATGAAAGCTGTTCAGCTAATTCTCAGAGCTTCATTATGTTCTCAAATTCCCTTTAAACTGTTCTTATTCTGAACCATATTTACTTAACTAAGAAACCATGAGCAGCCCATGTGAATACAGCAGGGATTTCCCCTCTTCATAAATTTATGCACTCTACCTTTTATGAACTTAGCAAATAACATGGCTCAAAGGTTTTACAGGTTTCTGCTTTCTCAGCTGTTGCCTTTTGGCATTAGGTTGTCTTAGCTTTCCATTTAAGTCACTTTATAGGCGCATCCCAAGTACCAGCAGCTTCCAAGGGGCAGGATCTGCTGTAGTTTAGGAACCTCTTACAAGCTGACTGAGATGCTCAGCTTTCTGCGTGTGAGGCTTTGAGGATGGTGGGTATATGAGATGCCAACAGTCATGCTGGCATCCTCTTCCTTATGGGCTTTTTTGAGTTTATCTTTTCAGATGCTGGTTAAGGCCAAAACCCTGCCATTGAGCATCCTGACCCAGGCAAAAAGCCTTCCTTCCCTTCTTTCATGTCCCTGAAACCATCTGTGCTTAAATAAATATTTTCCCATCTCTGCTATCAAATCATTTTGAGTGAGCACTGAAAACATCATCTGAACTGCAGCTTCCACAACCTCGATGTTCTGCTGCATGCCAACATAGCGCCTTTCACATCTCCTAGGGGCACAGACATTGTGATCAGGGCTGCAGAGGCCGCCCCAAACAGCTGGGCTGAGCGGGGATGGAGTGGCTCTGGATGGACCAAGCCCTGCTGGACCCCACGTACCTTGCGGTTGCGACATTGGTGCCACCGCAGAGATGCTCAGCTTGTGCTGCAGTGACCTCCATCACCACTGGGCACATCTCCCATGTTGGTGAAACATCAAAAAGTAACAAAACCAAGCTGGAAATGGAAGAAAATGGATGAAAAGGCTGGAAAACACTAGGAAACACCATCCAAGGTACATCCACCTCTTGCCTGTGCCTGCACAACCAAACCCAGGACTGCCCTGACAGGCCCCACTCCCCTACCGTCCCATCAGAACCCACATCTTCAGAGCCTGAGCCCATTCTGGGGGACTGAGAGGCACAAAAAAACAATATGCACTCCACAAAACTGCCTCCAGCCAGCCACCCATGGCTCTTCCTAGCACCTGGAGGACACAGAAAGCTGGGCTAGCCGCAAGAGGCCAGAGGAGCTCCTGTCCAGGAGCCAGCCCAATCTGTACCTGCAGGAGCCTGGCAGACTGTCCGCACTAATTGCAGTGGCAAAGGTCCAAGATGACGTCTCCGAAGGTAGGACCACCAGGCATGCAGAGCTCCACCCGTTTAATCAAGGTGCCAGCAGCCAAGCCCCAAATATGGGTCAGCAGGTTTGGGGGCACCACCAGGTGACCACCACTCCAGGTCCCTGCTGGGGCAGGGGCACTCAGCAGCTGCAGGAAGGCCCCAGGCTGTGTGGCCCCAGTGTCCCTGCTGCTCCAGAAGGTGACCCAGCACCTCGCATCGTGCTCAGGCATTAACGCCACAGAGAGCTGCGACGGGAAACGCAGCCACGTTGCTCGAGGGAAGGAGGAGAAGAGGCACAGGACAGTGAATATTAATAGGCAATTACTGTCAGGACAGCACACGCCAGAGAAGTGATTGGTGCTCCCTTCTCTAGAAAGCTTTCCTGTCCATCTCCACTGCTGTTTCTCCTTTGGGAAAACTGGGCAGAGAAGCACCAGCCTCCAAAGTGTTGCACGGCTGCCGGCAGTGGAGGCACAGGCCCACCTCCCCAGAGGCTGCCCCCTCTGCCAGACACATCCGCAGCCCCCGTGCCCCAGCCCAGCTCCCCAGGGGCTGCTCTGCACAGGCTGGGTCCCCCCGGGGTGCCGGGCTGGGGAGGACGGCTGCCGGCACAGGGAGTGGGGCTTCATCTGGAGCCAGTGCTCCAGGACGAGAGCAGGAGCAGCACGTAGAGGCTCTATTTAGCCCAATGCAGCCCTCGGAGGATGGTGCTGGCAGGCAGGAGGGAGCTTTCTGCAGGGATGCAGTCAGGATTTAGCAGGGGTTTTAGCAATTGTTGGGAACTCTCATCTGAAACACAGTGTAATTGCCATGGTGCCCCCTGCTGCAAGCAGCCCCTCACCCAGATGGCATCCCCGGGAAGAGCCACTGCGTTATTGCCTGTGCTGCATTTTGCATTGCTTGGTTTTGGTGGGGAAGGAGCTGCTGCTGTGGTGCCGGGGACACAGTGCGATACTGGGCAGCACAGCCCCGATGTGCGACCACGCAGTAATGTTTGGCACTGGCAAACTGCTCGCCCTGACCAGCCTTCCCCCATCAACCATCCCTTCCTACCTGAGCCCCTTGCAGGCTACCGGGGTTTCTCATCTCCTCGCCTCTGATACTCCCTCCTCGGCCGCTCTGGGTTTGTGCTCTCCCAACTGCTAATCCCACCTCACCCCAGCTGCTCCGGCATTCTGAGCTGCACCTTCAGCTGTGCCAGGCCCAGCTGATTTCCCTTGGCTTCCTTAAGCCCCTGATCCCCCCTCCTCAGCTGCTCCATCTGCCCTAGCCACCCTGCAGCCACACACAAAGCCCCATGGCAAAACGGGGCAGCATGCAGGGACCAGAGGTCTGCACACATGGAGGATGCCCCAGCAAACACATGCACTTGCGTTATGTTCCCCATGTAAGGCTGTTTAGGTGTCCAAAATCTTGCCACTAACTCCCACGGGCACGGTGCCCTCCTAGATCCTTCCCTGGTCCCTTGCACCACTTCAAAACCAAATCCTTCCACTTCCATCAGAGGTAGCATGGGGAGCCCCAGGAGCACCATCAGAGGGCAGTCAGTGGGTTTGGGATAGCTCGGGGCTTGTGCTGGCTGACAGTTCTCCATCTCACTTGAACAGAGCTGCTTTCAGACAGACAAATGTCCTCCGGAGCATCTGATCATGTCTGGATGAGCCCTCCGTCACAGCAGAGAGCAACCTCTCTTCTACAGAACGCATGGTGCCATCTCAGGCTCCACCTGCCCCTCACATCTGCTGATCTCCCCATGACTTCATGTGACTTTAAGCACACTTTGGACCCCTTAACGTATCCGCATGGACACCGAACCCCATAATGTGTTCATGTGGTTAGCAGGCTTGCAGCAGGCTCCCTGCTGCTCCTCTAAAGAAGCTGAGCTCCCATCAGGGCCCTCCACATTGCTGGCCGCCACACAGAGAAAATGAAAATGATTTGCAAAAGATAATCAGTATCTGCAAGGTTTTTCACCCTCCCCAACGGCAGGTCCCCCTTTTTCAGTGGAAGTGGAGAGGTTCCCATGCCCACAGGAGTCCAGGAACGAGCAAAACCACAGCAGGTTCATGGCGAAACTGCAAGAGTGGGCATCCTCTCAGGGATGTGCAAAGGACCAGCATGAATCGTCATTGCCACGTCTGAAAGGACAGACAGCTTTTGTGGGGAGGCTCTTTCCTTTTAGTGACATGCACAGAAGGGGAGGAAATCAGCAGGTTGGGTGGTGGCACAGAGCATTATGCATGGCTCTGATCGTAAGGGAAAAGGATTCAGGCTCCACACAAGCTAGGGCTAAGCACTGGTATTTTTGTACCCCTGATAGCAGCTGAGTGCTGCCACTTCTGCCCTAAATAAAACTATTTACAAAGAGTTTCACTTGGGCAAGTGACAGGTAGCAGGTGCAAGGCAATGCTGCCGTCCCGTGTTCCCGCTTCCCTCCCTGCAGCATCCCTCGAGCTGCACCAGGAGCTGGTGAGGATCTTCCCTGCCTGCAGCACTGCGGACGGACAAACCATACTGCTCTGCAGCTGAGTGGTCGGTGAGGAGAAATCTCCCTTCCCAAGAACATTTGCCTGCTAATTGCAATGCATTATCAGCTAAAGCAGTTTCATAATGAAGCAATAACACCCAATGAAGTTGATGTTATCATAGGATAATTGGCCATGTCAGGCAGCCAGATGCCTTAAGGCAAAAGCAAAAGCTGTTTAACGTACCAAGAAGGTCAATCAGCAGATAATGTCCATTTTCTCTGAATTTATTGCCACTGTATTGGCCATTTCATTGAAGGAGCTTTCAACAATTTCATCCCTCATGATATGTATATATAATTGGAGAATTAGCCCTCTTAGTAAAGGTCTGGTTTTTTTGAAGGCAAAAACTGCCTTTCTGTAATAATTTCCAAGCAGCTGAGATTACACCTGAGTTCAGGGAAATGCCTAAAGAAATCTGGCAGGGAGAAACCTCGGCTCACATGGACATGTAGGAGTGTCTCGGCTGGGCTCCCAAACCCAGGTACCTGCTGCAGCCCCAGCTCATGGATGCCAGAGTCGCAGCCCCTCATCCCAGCAGCATCTCCCCCAGGCAATCCCACCCTGTGCCGTGCCCCAGCCACCAGCACCTGGCTTTCCTCTGGAATAGGATGCTAAGACCAACCCAGAGTTCATTTTCTGAAGGAATAAAAGAAGGCTGTTACCCCTGTACTCTGCACTCCCCTGCCCGCTCCGCTGCATCATCCCACTCTCGCTAACAGTGTTTCTGATCCACACACACCACACCGCAGCACTCTCCTCCTTCAGGCTCTAAATTGACGGTAACCACCACCTGACAGCCGCCGGGTAAATAGCTCCTATCTCATGGTCTCCTTCAGCGGGTGGGCAGAGCCAGGGCCGCACTTAGCAATTACATGCTCCAGCACAGAGTGATTCACTTGGAAATAGGTATGCATGAGAAAGAGAGCCTGCACAGCCAAAAACCAGGCTTTGTGTAGTCATACGAGACATCTGATCAGATTAAACAGCTATAACCATTCAGACAAAAGCCATGTTCCCTCCAACCCAGATAAAAGGGAAGCTGTTTCACTGAACGCCTGGCTGGCATTTTACAGCAGAGAAAATAAGAGCAAAAATATTTTTCCAGGAGGAGCACAAAGCAGGGCAGGACAGACTCCCCACCCAGCTCTAGAAAAGGGAGAAACCGAGGCAGGGAGAAATGACATGCAATAGTTGTAGGGAAGGTGCGAGCATGTCCCAGCCTGCTTCAGGGCTGTTCCTCAGTACTGATATCATTAAGCACAGACTTGTCCCTCCATAGCGCTTAGCACAGATTATTAATAAAAGGTGGACACCACCATTCTCACCTGCAAATGAAGTGGCATCTGTTGGGGAGGTTCATACACAGGAATAAAGAGCAAACTTTGAACATTTCTGGGTGCCTTTCCAGTAAGCACTGGAGCAGACACAGATAATACCACAGGTAAACCTTTCCAGGTCAAGAGAGTCTCTGGGGAACATGGAGGACCTCTCCAAGGCAGCATGCAAGACCCTGTGCAAGGGAGCTCCACCACCCAGAAACCCTTCGTTAGCTAACACCAGTGGAGAGGGCAGCCTGTGGAGGAATAACAGAGCTACGGAGACCCAAGAGGGCTGCAAAAAAAACAAGTCTCTGGCTCTGCAAAGGTGATTATTTTTCTGCCAGTGAATATCAGATTTGGAGAAAAAAACTCTGATCAAGCCCTGTTTGTTTCCTTGTGCTGACTTTCTCTTCCCCCCTGCTGGCTGGTGGACCTGTGCCATCTGAAGCACCAGCCCTGGGAGCTGTCCCTTCTGCTCTCACACTCTGGTCCGGCAGAATCCCATGGGGAAGAGGCAGCCAACAGTGCAGGGCTTCTTTCTTCTTCTCTCCCCAGCCTATTCAAAGCCCCTGTAGCAATGGCTCCTCTTGGCCTCCTATGGCACTCCTGACCCTTTCTTGCACAAATCCTACACAAACTCCCCCTGACCAAACAACCATCCACACTGCGAGGCTGAACAGTCAGCACCAAAGGGCTCTCTCCACACAGCCTCTGAAGGCTGTGCAAGTCGGAAAGAGGATTTCTCACAGCAGGGCCCAGCAGAAGGGCTGTCCCACTGGGAGGCTGATGGACTCCCTGCACTTTTCCGTCAGTACAAGATTTTCTGCTTCCCGATATCAGCAATCTTGAGGAATTCAGAAATTCCTCCAGATACAGCAGCACAGAGGCTCTAATTCAGCATGGAAGTTGGGTCTTCTAATTGCATTAGGGATTTATACACTGAGTTACTGAAATACCGTGTGGCCACTGTAATACAGGCTGTTTTTTCCTTGGCAGGCTGCGTAAGCTGCTAACAGCAGACAAGGTCGTAACATGTCTCCTTTTCACTGCTTTATGTTCTGTGTTCTGGTCCAGCTTCTACTGCACATCATCCAGCAGAGAGACTGGGTATATTTGCTAACTTCTTGCCTTCTCCAGGGATTTCCATTCCTAAAATTTGTGCCAAAAGCACGGCCCCGGGTTTGCCTTTAAAACCATTATTGCATGCCTGATTTAAACCTTCCTCATAAGAGGTGCCCCACCTCCATGGACCTCAGGGGTGGGATCTGCACTGACTTGGCCCAATAAAAGCAATGGGTCAGGATTGTTCACTCTTATACTAAAGTTCTGGAACCTGTTTTTGGGTCCATGGTAGCCACTTGGCCACCCCCACTCAAGACCATCAGTGTAGCTACTCCATCACCTCTGCAGCAGCAGCATGAACATGTGAACACGTGACATTCTAAACCAACCCCAGTTCCAGTGTCATTTCCAATCACTGCCAATCAAACCAGATGGAAATCAATAAGGACAGGCTCACCCTCCTCTCCTCGTCAGTCACTTCCAGCCTGACACCGTACACATCAGCCCAGAAAACAATAAATGCAAGCAATCAGAACAGCAATGCAAACACTACATGCTCTTGCTCAGCCTAAGTAAATCTATTAAACAAATTAAATAAATTAATAAAACAAATGGGCTGGCTCAAGAATAGGGAAAGGGTGGGGAATGAAGGATGCATGCTCTCGACTATGCCTCCAAATCTCTCCACCAGCTGCCCTCCTTCTGTCCACCAAAGACTACTGCATGCCCCAAGGTGTTGTCCCCCAGCACCAGGAAGGCAAGCACAGCTGCCCACCACAAAGGCAGGTTTCCTGTGTAAATGCCTGCCAGCACCTGGATGCTGTTTTTCAGCTCGGCTTCAGGAATTACCACCATTTCACTGGAGCAGAGGCTTGCTCTCCCCTTGAATTAGTCACTTCTGGGTCTTCCTGCTCCGTTTCATGCCCCTTACTACGCCCATCTGAAGGGCAGATGTTGTGTGGCAAATTTTCCACGTTTCCAGAGGAGGGAAGGTGACTATTTTTTCTCAGGAAAGCAATCAAGTTTCAAGGGGAAAAACAAGTCTAAATGTCTGGTCCAGAAGTGGTTTCTCACAAACACACTTGATGTACAGAAAATAATGACAAAGGCAGGGAGCAACCATTCTGTCACAGCTGCATTACCGGCTCCCAGACGGCCCCCTGTGTTAACTACATACATTCACTTTATGAAATCACCACAGCAAGCTATAAATGATGCATGAAAATTAAATGAGAGAACTCCAACCAAGGCATGAATCCCCAGCCACATGGCTGGGCTGGGCTTGGGGAGGGCTGCAGAGGGGCAGACAAAGCCGTGGCAGACAGAAAGCCCTGCACTTTTGGGAAACCAAAACAACCTCCTCAGCACTCTGCTTTCAAAAGTCAAGCTCTACTTTGGGAGGTGGCTGAAACAGCACCAGTTTCAAAGGCTTAAATACCCCAGGAACAGGGGAAGAATTAGGTTTTTTCCTCCCAGAAGTCACAAGACGACTTTAGAGTTGTGTGCAGGGAGAACTGACTTTAAGGAGAGGCATTTTCCATGGCTAAAGTTTCACTTACACGTATCAAAAACCCCAGTGCAGTTGTGCAGAAGCAGGTGGGGATGTCACACAGGACCCAAGGGCTGTCATGCAGGACCCAAGGGATGTCATGCAGGACCAGCGGATGTCATGCTCTGCCCCAGACAGCACCTGATGAAGGCTTAAAGACTGCACAGGGGCTTAGTCTGTTCCCCACCACTCCTCCTGCTCCTTCTTCATGACAGCCACAGGCATTTCTACAGCAGTGCTGCATGTAACAGCACAAATGTGGGACATTTCTGGAGGTGGACTGTCATCCCAACTACTCCACTGCTGCCTGGCTATTAGAAATAACCTGGACTTTTAGGGCAACTCTTCCAAAAGTAGGGATTACATCCCGAATTGAAACTAAGGTGGCTCTTAGCAGGGCCACCGGCCCAACAGCAGAACATATGTTCACACTAGGACTTAGGACCCTTGGCTCCTCAAATGCAGGACTTGCAACTGGAAGGGAGGTCAGAAGAAGAAATACTGGGAGCTGCTGTTTCAGAGTTGGTATTATTTAGCATTAATGTGCAAATGGCTGGTGGACACCTCTTCATTTCCAGAGACTGGGCAGGAGAGCATAACTCGAATTCAGGATGCTCATGCTTGCTCTGAAATCTTAGAAACTCCACAGCCAGCATCAGTGCTGGCCAGAGAAGGACAACAGCAAGGGACTGGAGCTGCAAACACTTTGCAGAGACAGGACTTGAGGTGTTTGCACAGGGGGCAGAGAAATGATAAGCCAAATCTTACCAACAAGAGCCTGGGACTCCTTACACAAGCACAGCCCTGAATGAAGCCAACAGGCTGTTCTCCCATAACATCTGCAGAACTAAATTGCTTTAATTGCTCTAGTTGCAATAGCCGAACCTTAGACCCTAATCTGGCTGCCTAATACCTCCCCTGCTTGGTTGAAAATTATCCAACTGAAAGCAACCAGCTGGGACAGAGCTTATCAGACAGGAGCGCAGAGCAAGACAGTTCTCCCCCCACAGCCCGACCACCTCCACAACTCCTCGCCCTGTGGCCATAATGAAGCCCTCCAACTCCCTGCCCTGGCACCACCTTTTCAAGGTAACGTTTGACTTATTTCCTAAAACCTGCACAGCCACACATCTCCCTGGACAGCCTGCGGTGGGATGGCCAGGGATGGACCTACCCCTTGTCCAGACAAGGGATGCAAGAGGGCAAAACCCATCTCTCCCCAGACGCACATGCCGTGCTTGGAACAAGCAGGCCCTGCGCTCAGCTGGATTTCTAGAAAATGTCATGATGCAAACAAGAACTACCCATCATCATAATTTAAGATTCCTGCTGACAGCATAACATGGGACATGGCCAAGCATTCACGGCCAAAGTTCTGGTGCCTGGAGTCACAGAGCCAAATAAAGAACTGGACTGTCAGGGTGCTACCAGGGTTGCCTGGTAGCAACAACATCGGGATGGGAGCTGACTATTCAGAGAAGACAAAGCACAACAAGAAAGTGCGCGCACATTGAAACAGGGAGGCTGCTCATTTAGATGCCAAAATACTGACGTAGGTACCAGCTTTAAAAATTCCTTACCCTTTTTGTTGCATACATGAAATAAATCAACTGCATCCAAAATGGCTACACATACTTGACACACAAGAGGACAGCTGCTTTTATATACCACAAAGAGGGGGGAGTCATAAAAAAATCCAGGTGGATATTAGGGTGGTTTTTTTGTCAATGATATTGTCTATAGAAAATATGTTCTTATGAGAAAAGCATTTAGGAGCTGTCAAGTATCATTTTTTAATCCCCTCAAAATTTTAATTTTCTTTAAGGACTCCAGGTAATTCACAGAAATTTAAAAATAACCAGTTATTTAAAAAATAACCAGTTGCCAAAATCACTAAAGAAGTTTGACTTTGCAACTTAGAGTTTTCCATGAAAAGCAGAGTGAAAATTCCCACCAAACTCTAATTCACAGAGAAGGGATAACCATTAACGAAACAGAGAGCTTTCTGACTGCTTTCTTAATACTCCACAAAATGTGCCGAGCTGAAAAAAAGCAACCCAAAATCACAAACCAGAATCTCATATTGGGAAGTATATTAAAAACAGGCAGACAGATACGTGACAGCTTTATTTTTTTTCTCCCTTCAGAAATGATTTTTTACTTCCTTAAGCTTTCAAATTGCTCTTTTGCCCCCTTCTCGGCCCCCAGCTAACTCAGGCGGTTACATCAGTGACACCAGCCACACCGCAACCCCTAATCCCGCATATTTGATCTCAGCAACATGACACATCCCAACATAAAAATGGTTTCAGACAGCACAGTTTCGTTTTCAAAAAACATTCTTCTCTCTTTGAACGCAACACAACTCTAACAAGAAAAGGTGTGTCACATTTTCCTGGATCATTGGAAGGGAAGCACTCAGAAATGCAAGTGCTGCTGGTGCTTTGCCTCCTCTCCCCAGCCTAAGCCTGAGCACTGGGGTTTGCTGTCCCAAATGCCACCACCACAGCTCTCCCCAGCCCAGCTGCCCAGGCTTCTGGGTTCTGGAAACTGACATGGAATCAACAGAGTATGATTTCTGAAACAGCCCTTTGATGTGAGAAGTTATATCTTATATTATATCATTATTATAACCTACGGCTAACCTGCTGCCACTGCCATACAGGTCAGTACTAAATCCTAGACATGAGGCTAAGGTTTTACAGCAATCCCTCCACGTGACAGCACACAGCACTAACTCTGCTGAAACCTAGGTTGTCCTGGGACTCACCCTCCATTCCCAGTACCTGTGCGGAGAATTGTGCATCCCAACCGCATTGCTGAAGTGAATTTTGAAATATGTTCAGGAAAGGGACATTGTAGGTGCATCCACATCTATAGAGAGCTGTTGACGAACCCTGCAGGGTTCGCCCCCCAGGCTATGCTATGGGCACTTCCCTTGGGTGCTGGGCTCCCCATACAGCCGAAGTATGGTGCCTCAGTGATCCAGGTATCACACGTAATCCAAAATTAGATCCCTTACGAAGCACCTCCCACACACCTCTCCCTCTCTCCTGGACCGCAAAAATAGTCGGATCCCCTGTATCCAGGAGATCTGTGGCATCTGCCTGGGCCTGAGAGCCTGCCCCAGCCCCAGGGCACTCCAGTGGGGCAGCACCCCCAGCCCAGGCCGCTTTTAAGCCCCCCACCACCACAGGGCTGAACCCACGGCTGGGCTGAGCACAGCATCATTAATTAGAAGGCACCCCTATTATATTAATATGCAAAGCGGTGAGCCCGCTAATCGCTGCAAATTGCTCATTTCCCTAATTGCCCTCCCAGGGCAGAAGTGGCCGGCCCAACAGGGCGTCCTGTTTACCCGGCCCCCTCACCCTCGGCAGGGAACAGCGCGGGGGTCCCGGGGCGCAGAGCTGCCTGCGGGCAGGGCCAGCGCTGCAGGAGCAGCGAGGATAGTTGTAGGGCCTCTCAGAGACTCAAGGTCCTTTCGAGCCAGTAGGCTCAGGGTTTTTTCCCCTTTCACAGGGACCCCATCTGTCCACTGGGGCTTTTGTCTCCTGCAAGGACTCAGGCAGGGCTCTCAGGACAGCTCTGGCTGAAGGAGCTGCCTTCTAGGTGATCCTTTTTATTGCAGCAGCCATCCATTTCATCACTTTTTTTTTCTTCCAAGGTAGCTTTTGTCAAGAAATCATTAGCAAGCAGGATTTGTTGAGTAAATGTACCCTTAGGCTTAAATTATAGGCATTTAAAAAATAAATAAATCGAAGTGTAAATATGTTATCATGCACACCTAGGGCCTGATCCTGTGGAGAGCTACTCCTGAGAATGATCTTTACCCAGGCAACTGCAGCAGCTCCTTTGAACTCAGCCATACTACCAGGGAGAGCACGGAGCAGCTCATAAATATCCAGTGAAGGGAGGCTCAGACTCAAGGTTGCCTTGGCAAAGGTTTAAAGAAATTTGGGTTTAAAGAAATTACATCCATGGAGTTCCCATGGCTTCTGGGAGCAGCGGTGACTGCTGGTGTTATCTCAGTCTGCCACCAGAGACCACTGGTCCTTTCCCCTGAGCTCACCCATGCAGACTTGTCCTACACCACCAGCTCAGGTGCTGTCTGATTTCCATTCTGTTTTCCATGGTTTTGAAGTCTTGCTGCTTTTTTTCACTCCAAAGTTCCTCTGTTCATACAGAAACTGTTTGGTAAACAAAAAAAGCAGCTTTATGGCTTTCCAATAAGAACAGAGGGACATTGTCCCTCGCAGTTCCCGTGAGAGTGCCTCCCTAACCAAGATCCTAAACTAGATGGGTGACTCTCAGGCAGGTCAAGGTTTATGGGCCACCCACATGACACACCACTGTTTCTGCTGTGGCACACAAATGCAAAAATAGATTCAAAACTCTCTGATGCTCCCTTTTGTGATTCTCACAAGACACATTCAGATCTACTAAAAACAGAAGATAGACATCGTGTTGCCCCAAAGAAAGTTTCATAGATTTCTCCTAGCAAATAATCCCAGATGACCCACCAAGATGCACAAAGACCTGTCCATCCAAGAGAGGGAGAGCTGGAACTCTGGTGAGAAAGGAGGCTGAGGTTGGGAGAAACTCCTAATAGCAATGACTCCCTGTGTAGGGGGACAAAGCTCAGCTTCTGCCTGACCCCAGATTAAGGACGAAACGAAGATGTCCCACCTTCAGTTCCTCTGCTCTGGAGCCCACAGTAGGACAGGGCTGTTGCATTACTATAGCCTTGTCTGTGGTCAATCCTCAGACTGTGGTTGACAAGCTCTTGGGAGAAGACTGAAGAGCATCTAATCAGGATGGTTATTAGCCAAAGTTTTCAGATCAGCCCCCAACTGCCAGGTGCTCAATCGATTCAGTGAATCAGCCCCCAGTCAGGAGATGGATGCTTTGCTTTCAACAAGGAAAATCAAGGAGAGCAGGATAACATAACACCTTTATGGCCCCTTTGAAAGTCCCAGCTACCAAGAACAGTGAATCATACAGCGTTACGGAAAATCAACAAAGTGCTCCAGAGAAGTTCCTCCCCTGTAAATATCCAGGTCTTCCTGATTCCCACAACCAGTTTGCATCCTGGAACTCTTTGGCACGAAGTTCTTCTCAACCTGCAAAAAGAGCCTTTCTGCTAAATCTTGCCTATTTTCTTTCACACATGGGGCAAACCACTCCTCTCCCACCTGCACTGTGGCCCTGGGCTGGACATCAGCCCTTGCTGCTGGGGGGAGCAGGGAGGGTTCTGCCCCAGGATCCAGTGCAGAATGTGTACTTGGGAGCTCTAGACAGAGGGGAGAAGAGAAACCGTGCCCTGCACCCAGAGAACAAATATTCTTACCTAGAACAGGACCCCTGGGCGTAACCTTTATGTTTCTTTGATATTTATTTTTCTTGATCTTGGCAATTCCTTTTTCTGCAGCTTTGGGTTTGATGATCCACACACACTAACTTTTTCTTTGGCCTCCAGGTAGAATTACAAACGTATCTCCTTTCAAAATTACCAAGTTTGGAAACAAGACTTAGTTTAGCAGGAAAAGATTTCTATTTATTTCTCTTCTCCTTGGTCTCACCTATGATAACTCTCAGTTAATTCCAGGGCAAGATACTTGAAATCAGGCATTGTCCCTTGGTACAGATTTGCCCTCCACAACAAGCATTTCCGTGTTGTTGAAGGTGTGGGTCTGTCACCTTCGCTACAAACAGCGCAGGCAGGACAGAGACCCGCAGTGCATGCCGGCGTGTGAAAAGAAAGCAATGAAATAAAAAAGAAACAATATTCTGACATAATTCTGAAAGCCTCATTATTAACTGATAATTAGCAGTCATAGATTTAGAAACTTCATTGAAAGGTGGAGAAAATGCATACACCACGGCCTGGATGGTTTAAAAATTAAATTCCAAGTTTCCCGTCTATCTGCTGATTGATAGCTGCTGAGGGCAGATGAGCCAAAGCAAGAGAACGCCAACAGGGCCCCTTCCATGCAAAACTGCCAAGCACTGCCAGCAGCTGCAGCTCTGTCCCTTTGTACAAACCCACCAACTATTCGCCCTGAGTTTCCAGCCCGGGCAGAGCAGCTGCAGCAGCAGGGGTAATGTGCCAAACATCCCCTTTGCACTCCCCAGTCCAGTGTAACCGCAGCCTTCATCCAGAGCTGAGGCTTTCACACGTGTGCGTTTGAGCCATAGCACCACTGCCAGTGAGCTTTTCAACTTTCTTTTTGCCTTCCAGTAAGAAATCTCTGACACAGGCTTATTTTTAGGGGAAATTCTCCCTTTTAAACTGCTCCAGGCAGAGCCTGAGCACCATCTCAACTCTTCAGGGTGATTCCCCCAAGCATCTCAGTTTGGCAGCCTCAAACCCCAGCCACTCCCCTGTCCAGAAACAGAGTGGGCAGACATTTTGTATCCTCTTGTGTGAAATTTCTAGATCTTTAGCATAAATGCAGGGAAGAGCCCATGGTTTGCTACAGCAGGGAACGTGCTGAAATCTCCAGACAAGCTTTTCCATTGTGTTTGTTTTGGGATCTCTGACAGGGCTCAGGGTTGGCCAAGAACGAGTCCTCATGTATCACGTCCCACTTGTGACCCAGGCTAACCATAATTTGTGTACTATTTGCATTGACTTCTTTCTATCTTGCAACTGCAGGAAAGACAGCTATAACTTCTGTTTACAAGCCGTGTTATTTGGCAAGATGAAAATCCCCTACTTTGTTTTTCACTTTGTTTTTCAATAGTCCAGTGCTTTCACAGCAAACCTGTTGAATTTTTTTTCTTTAACAACACACCAAAGAAAGCCATATATTTTCCCTGGCTTGATCTGAGCCCAGAAAGTGAAGAAGGCCATGCAACACCATCCAAAACAAAGCCCCATAGTGAGCTAGGAAGGTCTTCAGCACAGCGAGTTCACAAACATAGCGTCTGTGAACTGTACAGTGGCTTCATGCAGGCAAAAACTGGCACAATTTCTGGGATGAGAAAAAGGTGAAATAGGACATAGGGCTGTTTCACTCTGCCCATAAAGTCCTTCCGTACCACAGCATGTCCACATGCACAACCTTTGCAGGAGCTGGGGCAAAGAGCTGTTTCTCCATTAGGCACAACATGACGGTGGCAGACACTGGGAAATCCCAGAGATGTTTTCTGCAAAACTAGAGGGAATCCAGCAACATTCTTGGATCTAACACTCAGGAGGAGTTAAAAGCACTGTACAAATCGGTGCACAGCAAAGCACGCAGCTGCCTGGGCTCCCTGCACCTGCGTCCCCCCGCGTGCCCACCCACCCCTGTCTGTGCAGGGAGCTCGGCCACGGAGGTCAGGGCAGTTGTAAACTGGGAAAAAGCTGCTCATCTATCAAGGAAGTCAATTGCACACGGAATCAGCTTCTGGAAGGGCCATGCAAAATTTTTAGTAAGGTTGACTCTTTCCCTAAGGCCCACATGAGCCTTAAGACTCACTGGCTCTTCTTGGAACCAATGCTTTGAAGTCTCTACTGTGCCCCGTACCAGACTGGAAAGTCAGGAAGCCCAGTCTCAGCCTTTAAAAAACCCTACTAAAGATGCCAGACAGAGATGCAACAATACTTTTTACTACTTAAGACACTTACAAATGCCCGGTTACTGCATATATTTGTAAGGAGAGAAAATTAAATCCAGATCTCACCTTCAGGTTAGGAACTCTAAAACATCCATTCCTTTCTGGAACTGATGATGCCTCTAGGAAGGCTGCACTTTCCCAACACGGGGAAAAGAGCCAAAGTTTGCTAGAGACCCCGCTCTTCTCTCTGTACCAGATCTCCCTGGGAGGCTGAGCTTCCTAGTCATTTCTTTTTTCCTGTTCTCACTTACAAGAAACAACTCGTGGCCATTGAAGGAACATAAGCAACACCATTGTGTGATTTACATGACCAAATGCAACCAAATGAAGGCAAATTTCAAATATTGTCATTTCCATTTAGAGGACGTCAGTCATCTCAGAGGAATTTAAAAAAATGAAGAAATTGCAGCCTGCTTTTAGGTATCCCAAGAGGAGGAATGGAGCAAATTCATCAAGTAAATAATATGCTTTGCCTCAATTTTAATTTAAACCATATTTTAGTGCCTCAGCATAACAGGAATTCCATAACATCATTCCAGCTCTCATCCTTGCTACAAATATTTCTATCCACTTTTGCCATGCAGCTATGCAGTAGTAGTGCTAGCAGCTTCTCTACTGTGAGATGGCTGGAAAAAAGCATGATCTTCACAATGTTGTTACTTTTGAATATTGATTCTAATTCAGTTCAAATTCAAAGTCTAATGTGGAAAAGGCTATTATAGTCATAAAAATTATAGTTTTACCAGCAAAATAATAACCATAGCACAACTGTTCACTTAGAATGAATGGGAAGAAGTGACTGCTCAACTGAATGGCCCAAAACAGCAGAAAAAGTGATGAAGATGAGTGGCACAGATGTACAAAGGAAAATAACATCACTAAAATACCCAAAATCAAGAAAGAAGTGTTTTGTAAAACTCATAAATATTTCAGGAAGAAAGCTCAGTTTTAACCTAATCTGGGCAAATAATCAAGAAGCTACACATCAGCCTGCAGCATGACCAGGCACACAGGTCTAGGAGGGGATGAGCATGTTTATGAAACGCCTGAGCTAGAAAGCGAGAGCATCCCTGTTTGAGCCAAATGTCAGACACAGCAACGCATGTCTGTACTTGACTGGGTGGGAGCTGAGGTGGAGCTCCAGAAATGTCCCCACAGCATTGTGCTGGGTGCTGGGTGTATGGATGTGCAGGCCAGTGCACCCACGGTGACTTTGTGAATGGGGACAGTCGCATCATGGCACTGGCAGGCAAAGACACTCCCCATGGGAGCTAATAAGCAGTGTTAAAGGAAGTTAAATCTCAAAGAGATTTTACTCACTCGTCAGGCAGCACAGACATACAACAGGGGCTTGGTGCCAGAGGAGCAAAAAGTACATTTTGCTGAAAAACAGGCTGGCAATAAGCATATGTCCCTTTAGCTTGATGACATTTCTTCAAAATTCCCCTCCAACAGGCTTGGAGGCAAATCTCAAGACACAGGACTAAATTAACTGTCCCGGAGAAGTAAGATGCAGCACTTCTGGAAGTATCTGCATTGTTTCAGAAGTCTAAATCATATCAAAGTCTGATGTTGCCTGGCTCTGAATTCACAAAGGCACTTTGGGTAGTGATGCCCAGTAAAAAAAAAAAAATCACTGAAAATTATGGGCAGAGGATAAAGGAAAAAGAGAAACCATTTAATACTCAACTGGCAGGTTGCTAAAGAACAACACAGGCAGAGATAAAAGAGAAAGGGTTGAAAGCTTTCAACGTGAAGAGGCAGAATGCATTATTTGTGTTTGGTTAACGAGATAAAAAGCATGCTGGACATATATATTTGATTTTCACTTCGGGAGATCTGACAAACCTGTAAGTCTCAGAAAAGTAGGAAGATGATGAGCAGCAACAGTAGTGGCTGGCATGGGGTCAGAACAAGCTGGAGTAGGACAGGGATGCATGGGGCAGCTGTGCAGACGGGTCAAAAAGCTGGGGACATTTCTCTCAGAATAGAGATGTTTGGGCGTTTTAAATGCTTATTGCATCTGGAAGCACGGCAATGCTGGCAACCTGATGAAGCGTTTTGTCTGGAAACAGTGCAGCAAACACAAGGAAGAGGTTTCACTTCACCTGGGGCATCTCCCCTTCCTCTGCAGAGGTAAGTTTCCTCTGGCACATTCAGCTGTCCATATATAAGCCAGCTCCAATTAAATGCCATGGTCCCAGTTAGAAGCTATGGTCCCTCTCTAAATGAGAACTTCCCTAACAAAATATTAGAGGCAAAGCTACAGCAGTGCAGTAAGAGGGAGGTGAGCTGGGAGCCACCAGTCAGCCCTGCTCCCTGATTTCCTGTGAGATCTAGGCCAAGGTAACTAGAATGCAAGTGAGGTACAATTCATATATATTTTATATTTTTTATATGTATAATATAAATGATATATTTTATACATATATTTTATATGTATAATATAATGATATATATATTTTGCTTCCAAGCTCATTCTTAATCCCTTTCCTCTGTTTGTTTGTTCAAAGAGATTTATAGATTTGTCCTCACAAAAGACGTGAGTTCCTGGATATGTTGAGTTTTTTGTGGCTCAGGCAGGTTTTTTAAACTTCTGTGAGACAATTGACACTGGAGTTTACCTGGCTAAATCAGAGGGAGCTTTTCAAAGGCTCAAATGGCAACGAAGTGCCTAACTCCCATCAGCGTTCAGAGACTGCTGTCCTTAATCTCTGCTGTACTTCGGAAAGCAGAAAGCTCTGTCACAGCCACACTCTGGTCTCCTCTGTACTCCATGCAATAAAGGATACTGCGTTTACATTCAGTCTTCAGTATGAAAAAGCCCTTTCAATTCGGGCTGAGGAATGCACTTCGCTTGCTGCCTGACCTCCATGACCGGGAACACCAGCACCAGCAAAGGACAAGCCACGAGCAATGTTCTCTTGGATGGAAGCCTTGTTGGGGGCTACCATTCTCCCCCATTTTCCTTTCTATTTAAGCCTTGCAAAAGCCCAGCAGGCATGTTCCTCACTTAGACTTCTAATCCTGATTGGAAACAGCTCCATGACAACCAGTTTTGGTAGGAGAAATACAACACAATTGACAAGACTCTGGTCAGATACAGGGCTTGTCTGCTCCTTTGGTTTAAAGCTGGTGACACCAAGGTGTTCTCTTGGCTGGAGGCAACCTGGCATGCTCCTGGCAGAGGTGGAAATTAAGACTCCCAAAGGCTCTCCCAACCAAACACCAAACGTGCGGCTTTGGTTCTTTTTGGCCCTGCTCCACTACCTACAGCAGTGGATGTTCAGTTCAGGGCTATGCCCAAAACACTTGTGCTTGTCCTTCAGTCTGCAGGCTCTCAGCTAGCAGAAGGTGGGAGCAAGGCATGCAGAAGTCATTGTGCTTCCCAAATGTCCTTGATTTGCTCTCCTGCTGGTGCCACCACGTTTCTGGACTGTGTCAGCCCAGCAAGCAATGCTGGGGCTCTGCAGAAGGTGGAGACTGCAGGGAGCCCGTGAGGGTGCCCAAAGATGACAATGGCTCTCGGTGACAATGGCTCTGGAGCGGGACAGGGAGATGACAAACTGGTTTCCTCAACTGCCACGCTACAAAACCAGTAATGGTTTAGTGCTGCTCCACCCAGCCAAATGCAAAATCCTCCACTGGCTTTCTCAGAAGTGCATACTGCCCACTTCATTCAATCCAGAGCATCTCTCCAACTTCAAATCGGCAGGGACAAGAAGGTTTTACATTCAAGGACTAGTGAAAAATTCCGTCCACTCTCCCCCGCCACACACACTTCCCCCCCCCAAAAAAAAAGAAAAAGAAAAAAGAAAAATATCAACCAAAGGAAGTTCACCAGTTTCATGAGACTGCTGGCGGGGGTGGTGGGGTCTCTCCAGAGCCAGGACCTCGGCTCTCCTCACCAGCATGTGCAAGCCAAAGGTCAGGTCCTCCACAAGGGAGACCTTTCCAAAGAGCCTTTCCAGCTCCACAGCTCATATCAGGATCCTGTTTCAGGCTCCCCAGCATTCCTCACCCACTTTATTTCCCTCTCCTCCTCTCTGCTGCCTTAACCACCAGCTTCCCCTCTATGTTTGGACTTCAGTAAAGCAAGAATTTTCAGTTGAATCGTAAATTCATCAGATATGCGGTTTTGTTCACCCTGAAACTATTAGCTAGTCTAGGTCAGATTTGTCAAATAGTTTGGGCTGGAAACTATGTGTGCAATGACAGGCAGGGGGTAGAGCTGCTTCACGCTTGAGGCAGGCAACCCGCAAGACATGGATGGTGGCCATGCACTTGCCCCCTTTCTCTCAGAGCTTTTCTGGAGCTTTTAAAAGTAGAACAGGTCCCCAGGGGGACCAGAAAGCCATTGCAGCACTTCCAGAGCCTGGGATCAAGTAAAGGGCAGAACTGTGCATATCCCCCCTGCCCCCCAAGGTGAGGCTGGTTAGCAAGCAAAACTTGTGTTGGAAGAGCTCCAGTTCCTACAAAAACCTTTAAAAGCCATACAGGGAGCAAGAGAAATGGGACTGTCCCTGGGCAGCAAGGGCAGGAGTCCAGGTCCCATGTTCCCACCCCTGCTCCAGAGACAGTTAGTTATTGACGTGAAAGGGTGCTCCCCTTTTCAGCACTTTCAAATCACTGTCAATTAACAGAAAACTCAAAGCTACCAAGAGGAGAAGTAACAAGAATATAAAATCCTCTAGCTCATAAGCACATTGTGAATTTGCACAAGGAAAATCAGATTAGTGACATCAGGAGCCGAATTTGAATCACATTTTGCAATTCCATGAAAGTTGTTAACGCAGGTGATTGACCAGAAGGTGTCTGGTGTCCCACATCCCTAGAAAGAGCCTGTAAGGCTGTATTTGTAATCATGAAACAAGATCATATGCAAACAAATGAAAACCAACACCAGGACTAACACTCTTCTCCATCTGCCTCCTGTCTCCATTTCAAGTGCACGGAGGGCATGGCAACACCCACACCTTGCACCTCACAGCATGGTTTCTAGGATTCCCCCGAGGTCCGTGGCCAGGGATTGGCAAGGTACCTCATGTTCCTGCTTCAGCTAGAAATAGTAATCTTAGTGCTTTCTGGGAGAAGCAAGTCCAGTGTGTGATGTCACTGCAGGGAGAAACTCCATGCTCACGTTCTCAAGGCTCAGTATTGAGCCTCAGGAATTGCTTGCAGCAATGTTCATTATTCAAATAAAAAAGGGAGAAAAAATAACACAGGGGTGGTAAGTGTTTGCTTTCAAATGTGACATGTACTAGCCCAAAGCCTCCTGCTGGTTTCCAACGCAAACCTACTTGTGTAAAACCTCCAGTGCTCACTAATGGTGTAGAACAACCTTTGGGATGTGGTGGCAGCTCTAAGCAGCCAGCACAGGAGCTTTGTGCATGCCCCTACCTCTGTGGCAGCCAGGCAGCAGCCATCCCAAAACCTCATTGATTTTCACTGTAACATCAGGCACTGATACGCGGGCAGGTTCACAAAGCCACCCAGGCTCTCCCATCCTACGTGGACATCCCACCCAATGTGGGGCCCATCCTGGTGTCCTCAAGCCCCATGGATTCATGGGAACAGGACATCCCATGGTGGGTGGACAGGACACTGGGGTGCTGCACTCCCCACACATCCCACGTCTGTTAGGCAGCACTGCAGCAGCGAGCGGGGCGGGTGAGACATGCTGGGACTCCTGACTGAGGCAGCACCTCCACATCCAAGTGATCCTCTGTCAAAACAGTTCAAAGGGCCAGGTTTGTTCCAGCTGAAGTCAGTGGGAGCAGGGCTTGACAGCTGGACAGATCAGCCCCGAGGAAGGGAAAGCTGCTTCCCATAGACTTCCACGGTCTCACTGGCAAGAAGGGCTCTGTGAAGGCTCCAACGCTGGGCTGGCGTCTTTTCTTCCTAATCTGAGACCTTCAACAGACATGGCTTCAACACTAGTGATGCAGGTGCTCTCCCCAAAAGCTCACACCACTTGTCACTAAGGCAAATCAAATCCAACGTAAAGCTGTGGGGCTACCTGCAAAGGGTCTCATTTTGTTCTCTAAAGGAAGAGAAAAGGGTTAAGACAGCCTCTTTTGGAATGAGCAGTAGTGTTGTCTTCACCCAGTCTCCCTGACACAAGAGGAGATTCCAGACCTGGCCAGTGTTGGTTTTGTTTTGTTTTGTAAGACCTTGATCTGCTCCTTTTCTGCTGACAGAACTGATGCGAGGGCTTCGCACCACGTATCTGGGCTGCAGGAACCCAGAAAGTTACTGACTGTGGGGAAAAATGCTGAAACACACAGAAAAACTAACTGAAGATGCAGGGAGAGGAGGCACATTTTGCTAATTTATTTTATACATTGCAACAGCTGTGCTTACATGAAAAGGGTCATTAACTGAAGATGCACAGAGTACCAGCATGTCTACTGAGACTTTACACAATTTAGGAGATCACTGTGGAGTACAATGCAGTATCATTTAAAATTCACAAACAAATCCTATAAAACACCTTTGTAGGTATTTTAATGCTCCAAAACAAGTACTGTGTACTATTCAATAGATGCAATTTTTTCTTTTTACTAAATTTTGTATGTAAAAATCGATCTGTTCTTTTTAAAAACAGACTTTTTTTACTATGCTATTTTAAAAGAATAAAGACAGCTCCCACTGAGATGTCTGTTTAAAAGTTCAGTACATTCTGCTGCCTTATTTTATCTAGCAATGATAAACTAAAAGAACACTGAAAATTCAATCATGATGGCAATAATATTTGAAAAGGTTATAAAAAAAGAATGATTTAGATGGTAAGAAACATCTTTGCTGAAATTCCTAACTCAGTATTTCTGTTTCATTACATGAAAAATAATCTGGGACCTATGCAGAAAACGTGTTCAGTATAGCACTTTGATGGAAACAAAACAGCCTTTTAAAAGCATAGTGAAATGAAAGGTGATTTTTTTTTAAAACACACAGGTATTTACACAGAACCATTTACTCAACATTAGGAATCACACCATTCCCTCTCTATAGTTTAGCCATTTCTTGAATAGTTTGCATAAGTATGCATTTATTTACTAATCTTCAAAGAGTCCCCATTTTTTCTAGCTTTCCACTGTAGTCATTAGAGGTCACAACCCTGTAGGAAATATGGGCTGCCATGGTAACACAAAATGTCTGCTACAGGCTTAGTGTAATTCCTTCCTAATAGAAAAACAACAGCAGCAAATCCTGCCTTTGATAAATGGGCTTATACATTGTAAGAAGCTGCTACCTAGAAAGGTGTCTATCACTTCAACACAGCTCTAAATGAAATAAACTATGTAAAAAAGGGGAAAACAAACTCACATGTTCAACATCATTTTAAAAAATAAATGCTACTAGCATACACAAAGGAGAACACTGAATTAATCTGTCCTACCAATCTGCAACCACTCGTTAAATACAGCTTGGCGAGGTGGGCAAAGTTTGCAGCATTGCTCACAGACCCTCAAAGCAATCCTGGCTATACTCAACAACAAGTGTCTGCTAAGCACTTCTAACAGGATTCCTGGAAAACCTTTCTAGTATCAAGAAGAAAGCTGCATTTCCATATGTCTGAAAAAGCAAAATTCAGAGGGAGACCGTCACCTCTCTGATTGCAGCAAGGTACCCGGCCTTCCCTCTTGGAAATTCCTGCGGAAAAAAAAATGCATCTGGTTCCAATAGATAACCGGGGTTTGGGAGTGAAGAAAAAAAAAGCAGCTCTGTTTGATCTGGTGGTCCATGGGCACTGCTGGCATTCTGGAGAAATGCCGTATCGAGGATGTGAAGGTCCGGGTGCGGTGGGCTCCTGGGGGTGCCTGCGCACCTGTGCCGGGCATCGTGCCGTGCTCTGCAGCCCTGCCTGCGGCTCCCAAAGGCTCCTGCCTCTGCGAGCCCTCCTCCTGCAGAGCACACACGTGAAGGACAGGGTTGCTTTCCTGCGCTAGCCCAAATTTTCCCAAGAATGTGTTTTTTGTGCTGATTTCTAAACTTCCGTAGTCTTTTTCAAATGTTCTGTGACCGCTGAGGGGGTACCCCTGCTCACCGTCCCGTGCCGCCACTGGGGTGCCACTCGGAGCGGACACAGCACCCCTACGCCTGCGGCCATGCAGAGCCTCCCCCAGCCAAATCCTGTTTCTCGTTGTCTTTTGTTTACATTCCTCTAGACAGTTTTCAACCCGGGGAGTAGCAGTTATCTCCACCAATCCCAGTTAATTTTTCAATTAAGCTATTGCATTACCTTAACCCCATTCCATACCCCTACCCTACCTAAGCCATTCGCTTTGCTATTCTACTTTTTTTAAATGGGCTTAATTTTGCCTGATGAAACATGGCTCCTCTAAACATGAGACGCAAACAGCTGCGAATTCCCATGGCTGGGGCCGCCGCAGCCCACGGCTGAGGATTCACCACCTCTGGCAGGCATGTTGCTCATGGACATGCTCTCCACCCCGACGGCAAGTTCCTGGGGTGGCTGGAAAACAGCCCCACACCTACTGCAAGCCTGGTAATGAGGAACAGCACTTTGGGATCAGATCTAAGCTGCAGCAGAGAGCCAAGTTCTGCTTATCAAGCCAGCTGCTGTCCCATGCCTATTGTAGCGTTTTGCCAACTCCTTACGCGAAGAAGAAATGCCAGAACTCTCTCTGCTTGCACCCGTTCGGTTCCCTCTGCTGAGGCAGCAGTGATTTTTATCCTTTTCCTCCTCCACCATCACTTTGCAGCTTTAAGCATCTGAGGAAGTTTCAGATTTGCCTCCCCTTTCCTGCCTGCCTGGTTCCCTGGGTTATGAGGTGCTCTCTTCTTTCATCCTGTACCCAAGAAAAGCCACTTAGAGCATAATTAATACCTGCAGGTGTTAATGCATCTTTCCTTACATTAGTCCAAAAAGGTGACTTGGTCTGGAAAGCCCTACTCTGCCTACAGTATTGTCCCCAGATACTGCTGCACATACCCTAACACTGGTGGCTGGGAAACAAGTCCTTTACTATCCATCTCCGTTCTCACCACCATCGAACCTAGGAACCAAGATCAGCACTCATCCAAACCCCAGCTTGGACGGACTTCGCTGCAGATGGGGACAATCCCCCTCCCCAGGTATGGGGGACTGTCCCTGGCTGAGAAAAGCAAGTGAGCCTGTAGCATCTGCAACACAAGTTGAGGTGCAGTCACAGTGCGCAGTAGGAATGAACCCACAACACTATTTTGCTCTAGTAAGTAGGGCTGCTCTGGCCACCACCAGCATCCTCCCCATCCTCTCCAGAAATCCCCAGGAGCAGCCACAGTGACAAGCACCACCAGCAGTGCCCGGCCGGGTGTGTGAAGCAGCCAGAGCACACACGTTGGAGCTCATCAAAGCCTCTCTGCTGCTTGAGAGAGCCCAACGGGTTGGAAGTGGCTCCTGCTCCGATCGGTCCATGTGTGGGCAGCAGTCCCAGCAGTTTGGGGCAGACTAGCAGTGTTATGCCACATCTCGGACCCTCCCAGCTGCCCTAGCATTAAAGAGTTTTCTCTAAAAGCCTCAAAATTGTCCTCTATAGATGGGGCCAGCTCAGCCCCCACCCCTCACAGCATCAGTGCTGGAGGGTTTCTCCTCTACCCCATTGAACATAACAGTGTGAGGGCACATCTCGTCTCCTACCACCAGCAAGTTTTCCCCTGGGAGCCTCTAGGAAGAAAAGTAGGGCACTTCGGCACTCCGCACCATTCGTTTACACATTACTGTCTGAAACAGGAAGGTCTGGAGCAAATTTCACCAGTGTAATTTATTCTGCACCATTGATGAAAATAACTATGCTTCTGTGCCACCTCAGCTCGCAGCCCGCGGGAACTCCTGCGACACCACACAGCTCCTAGCTGGCTGCCAGCCCCACATCCAAAATCTAGCAGCCAGAGCCACCCTGCAGGTTCACAACAACCCATGGGGACCCCAGGTCTGCAACCCTCCAGCCATGAGGTTTGATTACACCCACTGACAATATAGCATGGGTAACACGTGAGGAAACGCAACGGCATCCAACTCCCTTCCACAAATTCTTCCTGCATGGCACAGTGCTGCCGTCCCGCTAAAAGTCCCTGCACAGTTCAAATGAGTGAGGCAAGCAACTGCTGTCAAGAGGAAGGCTGCTGCCTCTCAAAACACACTCTGGTAATTTATTTTGACAAGCGTAGCTTGGTTTTAATCATTGATAATTTTTCAGAGCAAAGCGTCTTTGGATAAGTGCGCTGTAGTCTACTTTGTAGAAGTAATGAAGTTGGAGTAATATGAAGTCTCACTGCAGCGTTCTGCTATTAATCAGTGCTAATAAATGTGAAGAAATCGCTGTTTTGTGTATGTAAATTGTGGAATTTGCAGATAAGCAGAGTGTAAATGAGCGAGGTTTGGTGTAGATGAGGTACTTCCACTTTGTGCCAAGAACAGATAATAGCAAAGTATCCGACCCACTTTATTGTATTTTCTGATCACACATTCATTAGTCAGGCTGTATGGACTCTGCTGTTACAACAAACAGATCAGCTGCTCCCTGGAGAACAGTCCCTGTGTTTTATAGCCACTGAAGAAACAGAGGAAACTGCTGCATTTTGGGCAACCAGAAGGAAGCACATGGTACCCAAAGCGTGGTTAAGTCCAGACAAGCCATGTTCGTTAGAGCACCACGATGGTCATTCATTTCCATGCAATTGTCACTGACGGTTTTTTACTGGCCCATCTCCAACCCAACGTGCGGACAAAGCCTCCTGCAGGGCACATGCCACTCACGGCACACAACAACACGCAACTGCTTCAGCATGCCCCCGGCCCTGCAGAAAGCATGGCCATGGACCTGCAAACAGTCACGCGTACGCAGAACGACGCCTCGCTGCGAGCTACAAGCGTCGCTCCTGCGCACCACTACGACCACCCCACAGCTCCAACAGCAGGAGAGGTTGTGTCCATCACTGCCCACCACGTGGCAGCCCCTCCTGGGACCTCCCGCACACACGAGGGACACAGTTGGCTCAAACAACACAAACGCCTGGGCGTGTTTGAGCAGCACCAGCCACATCCACAGCCACGGAGCAACTGGCAATGCTGGTGTGAGGGCAACGGGAAATTTTTGCACTGTTTACTACAAAAAACATGCATGACTTGGCTCACCCAGGAGCTGCTGGCTTCCAAGAGGCCGTTTCTCTCCTGGGTTTGCCCTGGGACACCCAAGCCAGAAAGCCAGGCTGGGCTGGCACAAAACCTGAAGCCCTAGGTAGGGAAAGCCCCACCTGAGCATCACGCAATGCCACCAGCCAGACCCCATTACCATGAGGACCTTAGGGCCACATCTGTGCCTGCCTCCTCCAGCATCAGCACTTCAGGGACGGGTCACCACCACCACATCTCTAAATTGAGCACAACAGCTTTTTTATTTAGAGGTTTCAAAATAAAAGCAACCTTTTCTATCAACAGTGAAAAATTTTGCAGGATTTTTGTCTATGATTTTGAAGGCTGCTGTATGAAATTATTACTTTAAATTTCCATCTTTGTCAATGCAAATGATATCTCATTGACATCAAAATATCTGGAGAATTCTAGCTGACATTTCTGCTTGTAAGCTCATTTGGAGATCATTTATACATTTATTTGCCTGGAAGAAATATGTTTTTAACTGACTCTCTAGTCACCGGCTTTTCAGAAGGCATTATCAAAACACTGGGCAAGAACCTCAGTGCAAAGCTCTAAAGGAACCAGAGCAGATTTTTGCCGTAGGAACTGATCTCATGCATCAAATCAGACCTGCGTGCAACAGCCCGAGACACTGCCAAGCCATTTCTATTTCTTTGCATTGCTTTATCCGTCGGGGAGCAAGGGAAAAAGGGCCACTTTCTAAATGAACAATACGAGAGCCGGGCCACAAAAGGCTCCTCCCAGTGTAAGTTTTTTCGCCTGGGAAAGCCCTTTCTCCAGCAAAGGAGTTTCAGGGGAGAGGCGGGTTCCTCCTCAGGAGACAGGAGGCCATCCTGCGCGGGTGCCAGGTCTTATGCAGCCGTCGGGGCGAGAGCCCCCAGCCCGCCCCAGGGGCAGAGCATCCCCTGCCCGCACAGCGGGGAAACGGGCGGCTGCAGGGAGCATCCGCAGGGAGCAGCCCCTTCCCTGCGCTGCTGATTTCCGACACAAAAGGGAAAAGCACAGCCTCGCGTCAAACTCTTTTACACTGAAAGAGGGGTTTTGGTGGTAAAAATCATTCTCTTCCAGACCTTTCAGTCACATTTTAGTTCGGGGAGGGAGGGGGGGGCGCAAATAAATCTGAAATAACTTTTCCTTGCCAAAAAGACATTTACCAGTTTTGCTATGAGATGGCAGAGAGCCTTTTCTCGCCCTGAAATCCAAGCAGTTTTGCTATGACTACTGCTTCACAGTGCCAAAAAGAGGGGAAAAAAAATCACCTGTAAAGAATTAGGTAACAGAGTGTGAAAGGTCTCTGCCATTCAGGAAATACTTCCCGCTGGATTTAATTACAGATTGCAACTAAACTCCCTCCCTTTTTTTGAACTTCAGACATACAATAACATGACATTTATTGAATGTGCTAGCATTGCAGCTGCAGTGATGGTAAAAAGCCTGGAGAACCGTGTTGTTTACAGTCAACTTTTAAAATATACTTTATACACAAGATTAATTAGAGTTTTATGGAGAAAGCACGTTTTATCCGTCTGCGTTACAAAGTACCAATTACTGAAAGAAGAGCATTTACAGTCGGCAGCAAGCCGTGCTGGAGACCTGCTCCGGTCCTCACGCCACACTCACAGCATCGCTGCGAAACCTCTCCCCATCCCCATCCCCGGGGCATGCACAAACCGCCCGCGCTCTCTCCCTTCGCAGCCTCCACAGATATTGGCTTCATGACTTTCCCCTCACATTTGGTCTAAATTGGGCATTTTCCTTCAGTATCTCAGCTAAGATGAGCGGTCCCGATACAACAGTATTAAATGTCAAACGAGAGAAAAAACAACATGCAAAGCCAGTGCAACTCTGCATTTAATTTAGACAGTGTCAAAGCAAGGAGCAGAATGGAACGGCATTTTTTTTCCTTCACACATTTTTATAAAACCACTGAATCCAGCTCATATTTGAGGCTCCTGTCCTAACTACCCTGCTAGAACCCGTTTCATCTCTTAGCCTGTATCAATATTAGGTTAATCAGCGGTGAGTGAAACAACATAACGATATCTGCCTACATTTGAGTCGCTAATTATATGTGGCAACATAAAACTGTTCCTCTGTTGTGCATTTAATTTGCCCACTTTGGAACAAGACATTAGTATTTTATTTCTAGAATGTGTTGATTAAATTGTGTCTCTCTGCTTCTGCAGCCAGAAACACAGAAGATTTCCTCTCTGTGTAGGTAATGAGGCATCCAACGCACCGGAATTCATTTAAAAATTTGTATTCCATCATAATTATCTCCAGTTGTAGTGCATAATAAAACAATTTGTTATAGATCAAATACTGTATGTGCAGATACATTGAGCTGGTATCAAGCGTGTCACAAACTCACAAAAGGAAATAAAACTCGGAGTCAGACACAAATCTGCTCCACGGAAGGTGTATCCTGTCGGTGCTCCTGCGTAATTTACAGGGTCTGCCAACATTTAGGACTCTCTGGCTTGACTTTTTTACTTTTATGAGCTGAAGAACAGAAGCAGGGTCATTTGAAAGATTAAGTTTCCTTTCTGTGCTAACATTAGGGAGACAGACGGAGACACAGCAAATGAGTGCTGTGCTGTACCCTGAAAATTAAAATACAGCTGGATTACTACTCTAATGATGTGCTTTCCCAGCTCTTAAAAGGTTCACAGCCTCCCAACATACAACCACAGGCACAGAGAACTGGTGCCCTCAATATTTAACCAAAAAAGGGGGGGTTGAAATTGTTTGCATGAAGCTTGGCTTTTTGCTTGTTGGTTTGCTTTTTAACAAAACAAAAACCTGCCCCCGTTCATGCAGAGTGTACTAGAAATCAGCAGTAAATTTACTGACTGATATCCATCTGCAATGAAGCTGAATTCAGTGAAATTGCGATTACAGTAAAGTAGCATGAAGATAGAATTTTTCCTCCTCCTCAGTGCTGCAAGCAATGGAAATACTGGCAACAACTTAGTACGAACTGCAGAGTCCAAGCAGCAGCACAGGTCCTCGCTGTCCTTGTAATGCACACACGTGGGATAAGAAAAATAAAATAAAGTCTGAAGTATTTGCAGTAGCCAATTTTGAAATATTTTTTTCCCCATAGTTTATAAATGTAAATCAATGGGGGAAATCTGTTTTTAAATTCTGCCTAAACATTTTGTACATACACACTTTCAATTAATCTGAGTAGCAAGGGAGTGAAAGGGGTCACATTTATCTCTTGGTCTCTGAAATGGAAAAAGAAAACCTAATTCTGTATTTATAGCAAATACACAGGGCAAAACTGAGAATGCTTTTTTTTTTTTTTTTTTTTGCCTCTCTGTTTATCTGAAAAAATATATATATATTTTCAAGTATTAAGGAACTCTATTCCAGGGCAAAATGCTATTCATCACAGAAATGGAATTTCACCTGATAAATCAGCTTTCTGCAGATAGCAATTGAAGTGCTTCGTGCCCACATTTGAACGATTTTTCTTTACTTTCACATTCTTGTTAACTAGTTTAATAAATTATGACAGAGCTTTAAAACCTGATAGGAGTTGTTCAGCTCAGATTTATGATTTGCCAAAAAGTGCAGCAGAAAGTAACCATACAGGGTTTTAGTGCTTTCAATATGAGGACTTTTTTTTTAATTGTATCAAAAGAATAGCTAAAAATCTAACACTTGTAGTGATTATTTTTCAAAGTAAACAGCAGAAACAGAAGGAAAGTTATTAAGTTTCAGAAATTATTTTGAACAAGTTCGCTGGAAAAGCTAAATTAGAATAATACAGTAATAATGGACTCAAAGTGGGGAGTAAGTTAAAATTGTAACAAAACTGGAAGAGGAAAAGTAGGTATTCAAGAAATCACTTTTTCAACTAAATTACTTAAAATAGTTTGTGGTTTTTCAAGTTTTCTGTTTCTGCACTTTCTGATAAAGCACTTACAACTAAAACAGCAACAACTTTTCCTTTCTTGCGGGGCAGCTGATGGGATCAAACTGCCGTTTCTTAAATCACAGAACAAAATACGTGCTGCCGTTTCGAAGGTGGTGTTAACAAACAGTGGGCACATAAGATGACTATCCTTCTGTGAGCAAATCATGCGACAGCAAAAAGTGAGAGTCACATTTTTAAATACCAACTCAGCTGTATTTAAAAAATAAATTTCACAACTTTGCTTGAGTTGTTCTGTTTAGGTAACTGCTACGTTTAACGTTACCATTGAAATCTAAAATTGATATGTAGATTTTTTTTTTTAACTGAGATCCATAGAAAATAGAAACTAATTAGCCACATGTATCAAAATTATTAACGTAACCTAAGCTATTCCGTGGCCTTGCATTATACAGTATATGAGCCAATAAATAAGGTACCGTAACAAAACTAAAAATAAGGCTTAGGTCTCAGTACAAATTAAACTATAAAACATTATATTCAGTGCTTGAAAATACCACATCTTTCATTTTTAGGTTATAATTTAAAAGCCAATAAAAGTGGCTTTATAAAATAAGGAAAGCAAACTTGTCCCAGTTTGGTGTGAAAAATAATTGCATCTTACAATTTTATAAAAGTATTTTGTACTAGCATAGCTACAAAGGTGCAAATAAAAATCAGTGATTACAAAATAACTATAATCATCTGAAGGGCGTTTTACGTGTTAAATGCTTGTAAAAATTTAAGATTATAAACATACACTGTGCACCATAAAATCCTGCATAGTCAAGAGAAGGAAAAAAAAAACACCAACAATTGAGAACACAATCGTTCTGCACACTTCCTATGTCACATTAATTCACACCAAGAATGCTTTAAACCAAATCTGTCTATAGGACAGGGATTGAAAATGAATGAAATATATGTTTGTTCTGCTCTTTCGTTCTCCTCTCACAGCAGTGTGAGAACAGACACTTGGACGTCCTATTACTCACAGGGCAGAATTTCTTCGAATGTCTGTGCCTCATCCTGACCACAATACTGGTCTGAACAAACCAGAAACTAGGCTGTTTGTAATAAAAGCTGCCTCTCCAAATGGAGACAGCAGGATAACATCGTCTGTACCTGCACCCACCATCTCATCTCACACCCAGTCGAGGAGAAATCCTCTTGCGCTGAGTTAAGTGGGTGAATGAAACAGAAAAGAAACAACAAACTTGTGTTTAAAAGTGGTGGCAGAGGGGAGCTTTGAATTATAGAGAAAAGGCAGATAATGCTTTAAAGACTCGTACAATTGTATTAGTATTTTCCTTTTTTCCTTAAAGCATTGCTCCTAGATTAAGAAAGCACACGCAACCCAACTGTACATTTAGAAACTCTCCAAATCTTAAAATAACAACTGACAAAGTTAACAACAACAACAACAAAAAAAAAAAAACACACGAAGAAATACCCAGAGCAGCTCCCTAATCACTTGATCAAAGTGTCATATTGGCAAAATGAAAGTGCTGGAAATTTGTGTGAACTTCGAGGAGAATTTTTTTTTTTTTTAAACTTAGCAACTACACTAGGCAAGAAATCTACACCAGAAACTGCTCCAGTTTATATAGGTAAACTACCAAAACCAGCATCACTTTTTTTTTTTTTTTTTTTTTTTTAATACCTTGGTGCCCCCTTTTGGTCTACACAGTTCAAGGCATTTTCTCATTTCAAAATTTAATCATAAAAATACAGCAACTTCACACTGGTGAGATCTCAATCGAGAGCCTTGCAGCTACCCCACCTATGGCGACGGTCCCCTATTGCCGGTTATCGATCCATCCTGTATGAACACATGCAAGTAGCAGCTGAGGTCAAAGAAGGTGCTGATTTCCATTAGAAAAATTGCCCCAATCCTGCTTTATACAGTTATCTTGATAGCCTAGATGGGAGGGGGGGGGGAAACAGAAAGGGAAAAAAAAAAAGACCCATTCATTACCTTTGCTACAGAACATTCAATGGGGGAAGGCTGAGGCTGGTGTGCGGACGGTGACTTTGCCTTGCTACGTTTGTGCATGCAACATTGAGGAGAGGAAAGCTCCCAAGGTGGTGGGAGCCTTTGCTCAGGTCCAGCTTCTCGGCAGACAGCGTGCTCAGAGCATTGCTGTGGTGCACGCACCGAAACCTCGCCCAGGATGCTTTAAGGAAAAGGAAGCAAAGTTTGATTTATATTAATTAGACAAAAAAAAAAAAAAAAACCACCTCATTCTGACGACTTTCATATTGCAGCACTAGTAATTATGCCACAGAAACAAGATCTTTCCACGTTCAACATCACTGTGTGAAGACGAGCTTATTTCCAGCAGGGTTATTGAGTCCTGCCATCTGAAGGGCCAATCAAGTGTGAAGTACAGTATAGTTTTAGACTCAATTGAAAGGAAAAAGCTTGACTACTAGTTCATAGCATGACAACTTTCATGGATTAGCTCAGACCCTATTCTACTCCTTGAAAGGGTATCACAGCATGAAGACAGTTTTCAATGCACTAAACTTTAATAGCTGAGTGGGGGAGCCAAAGCTTCCTTTTGGTCTCTATAGAAACAGTATAGCCAAAATTTGAGGCAAAATTAAGATTCTTGGGTTTCAGTCGTGTATTTACCCTCCAAGATCTCTATTCACAAAAAGTCTTCAGACTTTATATACATATATAATTGTACAGATAATTACAGATGTGCTTGCGTCTGCCATTTTTCCAGGGCAAGAAGAAGCGAGTTAAGCCCCAGTAAGTAATTCTCCTGAGCCCCACCACTGCTTCCCGGTTTCTCTGAGCCCCGGGAGGACACAGTGGGTGCCCATGGAGGCATCGCTGCGCTCGTAGGCATCTTCCTCCTGCCCCAGCTGCAAGGCTGTGCACCGTGCATGGCCCTCCGCTCCCGTCCCTCTCCGAAAGCTTCGGGTGTTATTTAGATGCTGGCTCCCTGAGTAGCTCGCTGGGGAATAGCTTGCTTTGCTGGTTGATGACCGGCGCTGAGCCCCATTCCCCTGCCTCAGGAGGGGATGGAAACTTCACCTGCAAAGAGCAGCGCCAAGCAAGCGATAGCACTCCACCCAGCAGAAGCTACCCATCCGCTTTATAAGAAGAGTGCTCCCTTTTGTTAAGAAATCAAATACTGACCAGGGGGGAAAACACGCTCCCTCAAGAAACTCTTCCCCAGCCCACAAGGAGTGCACAGGACAGGAGCCCAGCCGACGTCGGCCCGCCTGCAAAGAAACCATGCGAGCTTCTCTGCAGCATTAACCCCAGTTCTTGTTTCACACTTGACCGTGCACAGTTACCAGCCCTCGCTAACTACAGCTCCCAGTAGACGCCACTCCTATATACTGACACACGCACAAATACAGATTTCCCACCTCCTCTTTGCAATCCTTTAACCTATGCTGGTTCTGCCTCTCCAGCTTCAAATAAAAATAAAACCACAACAGGCAAAGCATTCCACAAATGCTCACAATAAAAGAAGGGGGGTGGAGAAGGGCTGTGCTGGGAGCAAGCACCCCAGGACGTGCGCAGGGAAGCAGCAAGGGACGTTACCTGCGCACACAGGTGCCGCGTTTTCGGTTTTGACACGCGCGTCCAGGGCGATCTGGCTCCTCGGCAAACTTGGCCGGGCCATGGATGCCTCGCCCGCTCCCCTCCCCGCAGCCGGGATGTATGGGTGCCTCCTATGGAGAGTCTACATTTCACTATAATGCTCCTACCCGCCCTTTGTGGAGCACTAATCCTGATGCATCGGAGCCAGGAACTCACCATGCACAGCCAGAGAAGCGATCTTTTCCCCCTCCCTTTTGGGGATTTGAAGTTAATCCAGCTCTGGGCAGCGTCTGGCCACAGGGTCCCCACAATCGCAGTCAAATCCCTGTGCCAGCAGCAGTTTTCCTTCAGGATCTGCCCCAGTGGGTGTGGAGCTGCTCAGCGTCCCGGGCCAGCTCTCCTTGGCCACACATGGGGACCCCTGGGAGCCAGGATCAGACCAAGGCTGTCACCTGCCGGGCAGTGACCCGCTGTGGGAACGGTCATCCGGCTGCGGGGCTTGCAGCTAGTCCCACGTGGATTGGTGGCACTGCCAGAGGCTCCCTGTCCCCACAGTCAAGGATGGCTAGGGACCTTGGTGGTCCTGCAGACCCTGATGTCACCTCCAGGCCTCATGTCAGCAACATCCCAGCAAGATTCAGTGTCCCCAGTGAGCGCAAGAAAAGCCATTCATCAATCATCACTCAGACAAGCATCCTCTAAACCCTTCCCCAAACACGCTCCACTGTGTACATTTGCCAAAGAGGTTCTGCCAAGGCAGATTGTGAATAAAAAAGTGCTCCTACTCATGGGGAAGCAGAGGTTGCATGCTACCTCCCTGACCCAGCATGGTTCAAAGCTGCCATACATTCTCTTTTTCTTCTCTACCCCAGAGAGTCATGATGTCCCAGGACCAGCAACTCCACCACCAGCAGCACACTCTTTCCAGAGCTGCTGGATGCAAACACCCCCCTCCATCAGAAGCCTCCGTCAGCTGTTGACAGATAAAAAGTGAGGTCCTGGGGCCACAAGGAGCAGCCAAAATCAATAGACACCAAATGACCTTAAATCTGGGTCATGGCCCTATCCCCCACAGAGCACGCCCCTCCATGGGCACATATACATTTGTGCATGTCCGTCCGGTTTCCCGGACATCACATCTGTGTGCTCCAGAAAATGTTGATGGGCACCTAGCAGATTGGCAAACACTGGCACACATGAGAAGAAGTGTCAACACCATCACTGTTTCATACACAAACTCGTCTTTCCCGTCTGGAGGAGGTGTCTTTAGACCAGCCAGCCTGCCTGGATACTTGCTGTACAAAAGGCTATTGCAATGCTGGAGAGCTCAGCAGCAGGCACAGCCCTCGCACGCTTCAGTGCTGGGACGTGGCCTCCAAGGACATCTCCAGCTGGAGAAGTCTGGGCCAGTAGCACCAGATCAGGGAAAACTCATGCTTGGCACTCAGGGCCTCTACTTGTCCCCCGGCAGTGGGGAGGAAATCTCTGCTGTGTCGGCATCAGCAAAATTGCCTTTGATGCTCAGACCCACTTGTGATTAGGACTGTAAACAGAAATTAGAGAGACAGGCTTATGGTTAAACACTTTCCTCTGTTGGATAAACACTGCCTACTTCTCTCTCTCCATTAGATACAACATCTCCAAAGCCCCAGAGTCTAATACTAACCCTGAGCTGAGACTTTTTCCTTTTGTGCAGCGCTCAGCTATGCAGATTAAGTTTAAATAATTTCCTTCCAACAGGTGGGAGACAGCCACAGGCTGCAGAGCAGCGGTGTCACATCCCGCAGGTCCTGTGCCCCGCGGTTGCTCACCGAGCAGTTCCAGTGGCCCCGGGACCCCTCGTTCACCTGCTCTTTGTGCCGGGCAGGCAGTTGGCAGCTGTGTCTGTTTGCCAGGAGAAGGCAGTGCCCCTGAGAAACCTCCAGATCCCCGAGCCCCAGCACTTTGCACAGGGCAGAAAGTCCAAACTTTGGTCCATCTGCAGGCATTGACAGCTCAATCGATGGCTGGCTCCTGCCACGGACAGTCACATGCACGCGGGCAGGCAGATTCAATGGTCCTATTTAAAGCTGCTCCCGGAGACCTCAGGCCCTACATGTGTCACAGTGTTAGATGCCATTGATGCTGAGGCGGCTGCTTTGCAGGACGTCACAGCATAATGGAGCAAACCCCTCAAGTGTGAAGAGAAAGCCATCGTTTTGCACCAAGGCATGCCCTTTATTCAGCCCGGGAGATTTTTATGTTTGGAGCCGAACCAGACGGACATCAGCACAGCCGAGCCCTGCAGCCGCGAGAGCAAAACAATGGGGACAATTAGCCAGGATGCACCGCTGCCACCCAGCCCCATCCCTGTGGGACCTGGGGAGAGGAGGATTTGGAGATGGGCACTGCGATGCAGGTTTGCCTCCTTCCAAGCACCCAAATGTGAAGGAGCCGCGCTGCCGGTGGCATCCCTCCCCAGGGCAGCAGCACTGCACACCAGCACCCTGCCCAGAAGCGGTGCTCTGCCTCCCTCGGCCTCCAAACGAGCGCTGCACTGTAAAACAAAGACCTGTGGTTATCTGGCTGCATGTCCAGCAGTGCCGGCAGGCCTTTGGTGAGCTGTCACTCAGCCCAGACAGCAGCAGTGAAGGATTTTCTGCTTGGGAGCAGAATTGCACAGAGAGCAATGAAGAGTTTGGTGGCTTTTCCTGGCCTCCAGCCTTTTAGCTGAAAAAGCTTCCCACGCACAAACTGGCCCTTCCCTAGCTGGGAGAAGCCCTGCACAGGGACAGTCCAGTGGGGCAAAGTGGCAAGGGCTGGCAGGAGAGGTGCAGTGGAGACCAGTAGATGCCACCACACTGCAGCAAGGCTGGGTTGGATGGGGTTCCTTCCCTGCTCTCCACTGCTCGCTGTGCCACTGCACGGCCCCACGGCAGCCCCCAGCAAGCATCGGTGCTGCATCTTCCCCACGGCTCCAGCTTCGCAACACATCCTGGGCTGGCACCACGAGCCCTGCGCTGCCTGCAAGGAGAGCTCCATGCCAGATACGAAACATCATGGGAAGTCTCACCCAGCTTCAGCTCCTTCTCCTCAATCAGCTGCAGACTCCTAAGTGGACATTAGTCTGATATTCCCTACTTCCAAGGCACACCTGCCTCTCTTTTCTTTCTGTTCAGGCTGTAGTTTAGCCTTCTCTCTGGTAGAATCATCTAAAGGATCTCTCATGCTTTTGGTTGCCCAATTTTTGCAGCAGACTGGGCATAAACTGCTTGATAGACTCTGAAGGGTTTTCTTTGTTTCCCCAAAAGGTGTTATTTTGTTCACAAACACTCAGAGGAGCTCAGCAGTCTCTTTACGTACCACTCTTTTCATCATTTCAACACGAAAGCTGCAGCTTTTGAAATGCCTGTTTCATGTTGGTGTGTTAGATACCTGAATTCTTCCCACATTTGAAGCCTGAGTCTGAAAGTGAACTTAGCCAAAATCTCAAGTTTGCAATGTAAGCAATTTCCCTTGATGCATTATTTAAACACATTTTAATTATTAATTGAGGCAACTTAGTGCTGTCATTTAGTACCCAAACCCGGAATCGGGCTCAATCCTCACCTGCAGCAGAGCAGTGCTGTTCTCCAGAGCACTGCAGCCTTACTTTCCCCTGTCCTCCACTCCTACCGAAACGCTTCATTAAATTATTTCAACAACCTCCTCTAATTCAAGTTCAAAGAATTCAGCTAATGAAGTATTTAAACACTTCTGTGCCCCAAATTAATCAGTTTGCAGAACACCTGGAGAAAACAAAATGATAGTTTTGGGCAAAATCCTGCTTTGCGATGGATAGCCGGAGGAAAGGTTGTGCCACCCCTGGTGCATTTAAGGAAGAAGCTGTCACCCATTACTTTTCTTGCCCTTATGGAAAGTGGGAGATCTCCTTCAAAGATATCTTGCCTGCTTTGTCACTGTATCTCCCCACCTGTGTAGCTGCAGCTACTGAGTCCCCAGGAGGGGACCAGAAATCCCTCCCCAGACGTCATTCATCCAGACCAGCGCTTGCCCCACTCTCTGGGCTTAGCACCGCATATCTCTCAGAGCAAATAGAGGAGCGAAGGCCACGTCTGCTCCTGGCAGCGGAGAGCTGGAAAGGGAATGTAGGAACAGGACTACAGCACGGGGGCGACAGGGATGGCAGCGGCCCTGGAGAGGCTGCAGGCACCGGGGTGCTCCTTGGTACCCCTACAGCCACAGATGGGAATTTTGACCACTCAGATCCAGGCTTTGCGCTGAATTTGGGATGTTGCGCCGACAACTTTGGGGTGTTAGTAAACCACAGCGAAAGCAGGCTGTCATATCCACACATCAGGAGACAGCCCTGCCAGCAGAAGGTGCCCAGAGGTACCATCATCTTTGCTCTGCGAGATCTCCTGCACAACCCCACAGAGCCCTCAGAGGGGATGCTTAGAGAACCAGGTGACCTGCACCCCCCTGGCAGCAACCCAAACCCAACTGTCCATCCCAGCACACGAGGAGGAGCCTGGGCCAGCCGCTTGTTAGGGCTCACGCTGCTAGCGGGGGGGCTGCGGGAACAAGGAGCTTTGCTGCTGCCGGATGGCCCCAGAGGAGCCGGCAGGTTGATTTATCACCTCCGCGCTTTGAGACCAAGTCATACATTCCCCAAACCACAATTAACTGCCACGCCAAAAAAAAAAAATAATTATAATAAATTACACTAAACAGAAGCACGTGGGCTGCCTTGATGTGATGCGCTTTTGGCAACCGCTCAGCGCAGCATGAGGGCTGGACTCTGCGCACCACTCTCGCCAACAAGTAGGGGCCATCAGCACCAAATTCACCCATCCAAAAATCTCCTGCCTTTTGTTCCAGTCCCCAGCTCCCTTGGGCAACAGGGGTGCCAACCATAGAAACATCCTCAGGGCACAGGAAGGCGTGATTTCTCTGGGTGATGGAATAAACCCAACCCAACAGATGGGTTTCTCCATCCGTTATCTGATCTGTTAGGACGGGATAAGCCCATCCTAACAGGCACCTCCATTGCAGCTCAATGGCATTGTATGGGAGTGGTGCTGTTATCTCTGCCTCTTCTTCTGGCCTCAGTCCCTGTCGGCCGCCCACATCCAGCTCTGCCCAGATATGGTATGCTCACCCTGCACACACACACGCCAAAAGTTAAGGCAGGAATAGCAAAGATTTCCCCTGCCACAATGGGATGTTGCAGAGCACCTAAGAAACTAGTAAGTTAGCTTCACACATCAAAACTGAATTTGGCTTCCTCTCCACAAAACCATGAAGATATTTATATATAATTTATCTTTCTAAGTTGTCATGTGGCAAAAGACCTCTCGCTGTGAGGCAAGCTTCTCTTCCTACTTAGAGAGAATTACGTGATTAAATAGAGACCTGAAAAGTTGTGAACAAGCACTGAAGAAGAAAAGGTTTCCTCTTAAAGCCTTAATGAAGTGGGTTCATTCCTCCTCCAACATCAACTTAGCCTTGTGTAGTTTGTTTTCACTCTGGTTAATCACTGACCAAAGCTGTAGTGCGGACCACCAGTTCCCAATAACCCATAAAAGGCAGATCAGAAGCTATTGTTCTTTTCTGTAGGGCTTAGCAGACAACAGCTGAATAAACCTGTTCAAAGTCAGAACAGTCAAGGAGGAACAGAAGCCCAGCCATCAGCTAGGGGGATCCTGAAAAGGAAATTCATTTATTATGACATAATTGATAGCATGCACAAATACAGGCCTGATGCAATCTTCAGTAATTAAATATGGAGCAATTAATAGCAGTTACAGAAGTAATGTTATGGCAAACAGGAAATTTGCACCCGCTTGCTCCCCATGGATGAAGGCACCTGCCTGGCGCTCCTGGCATCCTACTGCTTAGATTTTGGAAAAATCCTTCCCTGGGGGGGACGGAGATGAAGAGGGAACTGAATCTTTAGAAATTACACCCTGTGAAACTGTTACAGCTGAAAGAGAGGCTAAAAGGGCTGCAATGCACTGGAAAGGGACGTGGGGCAGCTGTCAGTGGAAGAGCCGTAGTGGAAGCACAGATGCAGCCCTTGATAGGAGGCACGTTTTGTCATCTTGGTTCATTTGGAGTCACAGCACTTGCAAATATGCACGTAGAGAGCTTTGGCTACAAGAAGGATCTCTGGTGCCAGAGTGACCCGGCCCTCTCCTACCCCTGCCTACCCAAAAGAAAAGATTTTGCAAGACCATACAGAATTATCAAGTAAAGCATCAGGATGGTGGGTTTGCTCCAAATTTGCTTCTGCCCCTCCAGATGTGGCGGGAGGGAAGGTCTCTCACCCCTGCCATCTCCTCCCAGCAAGGCAGCAGCTCGTCCCCATGCCACGCTCCCCGCCACCCACTCTGACTGGTGTCACCTCTGTCCTCACGCCCGGGGAGCTGCTGACAGCCAGCACTGCCCGTGCAGCATCCAGCAACGTGCCCGGCACAGGGATGCCTAGACCCCTGCCCTTTCCGTGCAGGGGAACATCCACCTGGGGATGGCCAGAGATGCACGCAGGGCACCTCAGCTTTCAGCCCATCCAAAAACAAATGGTGGGACCTGCTGCAGTGAGGACACAGTGCTGCTTTGGTCTTGGCTGGGAGGCAGGGGAGGGAGAATAAATGGGAAGGCTTGGGGAAAACCAGGAGCTGAAGCAGGTTTCCTCTCCTTTGCTTCCCTAAGTTAAAGCAAAAGAATTAAGTGAAAAGTGTTGTTAAAAATAAAGATTAAAGACCAATAAGCAGATGCTGATGAACAGCAGCAAAAGTCTTCAGCTGAAAGAAGGATTTGTTGTCGCTGCCGGGAAGAGAGGGAGAGGGAAGCGGGGGAGTCAGGGCTTGGCCAGGGCACCGCAAACTAAGTTTTAGAAATAATTTTCTATTTTTCAGTAGTTTATTCCTCTCACCTGCGCGCTCCATGGGGAAACACTGATTGCTTTAATTCTAACATTTGGAGTGGAACCCATTCACGAAACTTTCTGGCTGTGTGATTCAAACGAGCCTTCTCTTTCCTCTTTTTGTTCTCACAAGAAAATCAATTCACTTGAAGAGCCTCTTAATCCCATTTTTGCAATCAACAATTGCCACTTGTATATCGCTCTAATAGATTAAGAAGTGGGATGATGCGGTTGTCTGGTCTAATTCAACCCTATTCAGGTAACTGCAGCCTGAGGCACTTTGTAGTGCCAAGTGTAGAGCTCTACAGGAAGACTTTTGCTATCATAATTTCCTGTGGAGCTATGCACTGCCCCCACTGAGTAGCCTGAATTACTTTGAATTAGGCCCGACAACCACAGAGAGCAGAAATCCAACAAGCAACAATAACCAAGTCTTTCAGCATGACTTGCATGGGTTATTTTTTTCTTTGCATTAGAACAGAAAGAAGGAATTTCAAAACGCGCATCTATTTAAATGACAGCGACCTGCCATAAATCAAGTGTGAAACAAAAGAGAAAACAGTTTAAGTGAGGGAGAAGTTGAAGTGGAGGAAAAATTAATCAAAACAGTTTTCAAAAACTTCATCGTAAGAGCCTGTGAAAAAATTTCAGGCCTACAGCATCTCCATGGCAACAGAGAACAAGCACATGTTGGATACCAAAATCATAAAAGGTTTGTTTTGCAGGGATGGAACAGAAACAGATGGATTGGTGCTTACTTTTAGTTTAATTTGTTAAAATGTTTTGGGCCATTTATCATCTGGTATGCCAAAATAGTAAAGAAATACCAAAAAAATAAGAAAATCCGCACAAGCCTTGCCAACAGTTCTGCAACATGCACCCCAAATAGCTGGGAAGTACAAGAGTGGATTTAAGGCCATAAACATAAGGCTAAAAAAAAAACAGATCCAAGTTGATAGTCAGGCTAACATCACATCACGTAAAACAGACAAACGCTGATTTTCAAATATACATTTGAATCCCTAAACTACCTCTACAAATGAATGTTTCTGCATGCTAGAAAAGAAAAAAAAACTGATATAAGTTAAATCACTGTCTGATTCCAGAGAGTGAATAAATTGGGTAACGTGGTTAAAAATGCAGCGTCTCGAAGGGCGTGAGTTAAAAACATTCTGGCCAACAAAACTCTGATCTCAGAGGAGTTACAAGAGGTTTCTTTCCTTTTTTCTTTTCTTTTTTCCTCTTTTTTTTTTTTATTTGTCATCATCCCTTAATTATTACCAACAAGGCAAAAAATGAATTAAATCTAAATAAATATCGAAGGTTTCTCTTCTTAAGAGTTTCAATCAGTATTCCTACTCTTTTACCTTTCTGTGTTCAGAAAATAAAGAGAACAAAGCGGGAGCCCTACTGGTTCAAAACTAGCAGAACAGACAAACAACAGAGCACAACTGTTCCCTCATGCATGCCTGGGATTAGGATAAAAGCAGAAAAGACTTCTGAGAAAAAGAAAACAACAAAAGAAACAGGAGTGCTGACAAAACTTTTTTTCTTTCTATTGAGGCAAAAGAGAGAAAAAAGGAGCCCTGCTAATAAAAAAAGAAAGAAAGAAAAAGAATGAAAAAGAAAGAAAAGAGAAAAAGATAGAAGAAGAAAGATTAACAAACAGAAGTAAGGGTATTCACCTCCTGTTTTACTTTTTACTTTTAGCCCAATCTGGGCAGAGAAACAAGGCTCAGAAGTGGAGCAGAGCGTAACCCAAGCCTGCGCCCTGGTGCCCGGCACCGCGGGACACGCTGCCGCGCCGGCGGCTCCGCACGCACCCGCGCTGCGCGGTGCCTCCCGCGCTCCACGTTCCCTCTCCCGGCCGAGGAGTTGGATGCTGAACAGCTTGGAGCAAAACCCAGGGTGCAGCTCAGTGCCTGGGGGCTCTGACGCCTTTATAATCGATTCACCCCAAACTGGAATGCTCAGTGTTTGCACTGGGCCAAGAAAGACGAGAGGTTTTTCCCCTCTGCGTGCAGCTTCAGAGCCTTAGATTTCAGCAGAATTTGCTCACTAAGGGCCCAAAGGTGCTTCTTGCATCTCGGAGGCATTGCAGATGCCCACGGAGCGCAAGATGGGTCAATACCTTTGGGCTGTCAGATTGCAAGGGGCTTACCTTGGTCCCAGATTCTCAACATCGGTCCAGATCTTAGATATATCAAGTCGCTCGAGCCCTTGCTTAGGAAAACACATTTTCCTGTGCATATCTGGTTATATCGCAGATCTGTACAGACTGCCGATCCATGAGCAGCAAGGAGATCAGCCTTTGTGCTGCCAAATACACAGGGGAGAAGTCCAGGCTGCCCGCCCTGCAGTGGCCCTGGGAAGGGACTGAGACCTGCCTAAGACAGATGGCAAATGCAGAGCACGAGGACCTGGAGCTCATCAGCTCCCACGCAGCTCCAAATTTCTCTGAGAGGGGACAGGCTGCGGTAAGACCACACGCTGAACACTGCGCCGAGTCCTCCAGGATCCTGCAAGTGGGGTGCAGTAAGCAGAGCCTAGGTGGAGGCAGGCACTGGGATTTCTGCTTTTACTGGGATAAAAGCATTCGTCTGATGGCACGGTCCCCTGCACACAAAGAGCCAGAGAAGTACTTTAGAGTCTGAATGACATTTTTTGGGGTGGAAGGGACAGAAAAGTGAAATGAGCAAACAGAGTGAGCCGAGGCTGCGAGGAGGGAGCTGCTCTGAGGTGCAGTGCAGGCAGGATGCGACTGCTTCACCTCTGCCCAAAGCCATCTTGTCTCAGCAGAAGAGGGGACAATGCTATTCGAGTTCGAGTCAAACCAGCTTCTAGAGACAGTGGCTTTGCTCTGGGATGTCCCACTGCAAAGGCTCCGATAGCCAGGTCACTTGGGACTACCCACACACCTGCAGGATTTGGATCTCCTAGGGGCTCAGCAGAGCTGCTGAATGACAGGCAGACCTCTGGGGAACGGACATTTGTTGCTTCCCTCCCTCCTGGGCACACAAAGCAAGTCTTTTATGAGATAATCAAGCAAGTGCAATTTGCACTGCATTTGAGGTCACTTGCATTTGCAGCACACAGGGATGCAATAAGGAAATAAAGGCTTTGGAGACCAGCAGATCCATGCCATGGATGGAAATCAGCACCTTCAGAGGCTTAACCCTGAGCCCTTCTCCTGCTCTGGCCATTTACATTAAACACTGTCCTCAGACAGCGTTACAGCTGCCAGGTCCCTGGTACCAGACACCCAGCCCAAAGCCACTGCACTGGTGCCTCACCCAACCCCAAAGCAGGAAATATCAGATGCTGCCAGTCGCAGGAGGCTCTGGTGGTCCTTCTCCCACTGCTGGGGCAGAGCCCTGCCAGCGTGACCCCAAGGTGCTGTCATCCCTGATCTGCAGAGATGGCACTCGTCTCGGATTAGCCCAGCTGGCCACTGGTTGTCACTGTTGCACCATTAAAATCCAGCTACGTCCAGTTTATCCCGGCTGTATGTAATGTAATCTTTAACAGCAGGAGCTCAAAAACATTCCTGGGAACACGGTGGCTCTTACGCTCTTTGGTTGTGATGCAGCACTAGGTTTCTGCGTCTTGACCTAATCCTGATGTGCAATACCAGAGCCACCAACAGGCATGTCCTACATAGCCGTGTGCATCTCATCACAGTTCTGTCTGGTTCCTAAGGTTTCTCCTAACATAAGGAAGTCATGTGCTTGTGGTGGCAACAGTGAGCTTTGCAAGAGCTACCTGGTGCTGCCACCTAACCTTTGCAAGCCACCCCAATGCACATGGGCTCCTCCTGCTGCCCTGTTCATCTCCCACACCACAGCACTTCCCCCTCTGTGCCTGCCGCTCCATCCTCTTCTCTTCCCTTGCCTTGCTCTGCCCAAAAAGCTTATGCAATAACAAATCTCTCATCCACAATAATTCCTCCACAACCAGCAAGACCAAAACACTGACCACACAACCATCCATAAGTTCCAAGCTCAACCCACTCAGCTGCAAGTACCCCACCACGAGTTGTTGCACCCATGTTCATGGTTTCTCACTGGCTTTTTTTTTTTTTTTTTTTAAAACCTTATGAACTTTTCTATGCCCCTTAAGCCTAAATCCTTCTGGTGAGGAAATCACACGTGTAGCACCTGTCACCTTGTGAGTGGGAGCTGTCAGAGGACCGGCATCCCCGTGGGGTGCACCAACACGGACTTAGTTTTTAAGGAGTGAGGAATGAATGGGATAACTCTCATGCATTTAAAACAAGTGAAAATAATTGCACTCTCTAAGTTTGGTCCGAGGAGAGCCTTAGGCTCAGCTCTGAGGAGCACTGCTGCATCATATCCCATGAACAGACAGTTATACTGTTAACTATCCCAAAATTAACGGTAAGCAAGTGCCTAAAAAGCTAAATTAAAAGGTGATGAAAATAACTAAGACTCACTAATCCTTCTGTATCATCTAAAACCACAGGCTCTTAGAGGAGCTGGTAATTCCTATTCCAACCACAGATTATGCTCCATCATATTTTCCTCACACGCACCGAACACAGGCATGTGTTTACCTTTTCAAGGACTCTCTGGGGGCTTTTTCTCCATTCATTCCAGATTCCTAACAGACTCTGGAGGACTCATGGAGTAATAACTATGCTGCTGTAATGAAAATCAGCCTACAAAGTGAGGTTTCAGTGATTTTTTTTTTTTAACAGAAGTTAGCTTTTCTTGCAGTGTTCTGCTTTCCTGAAATACACAGCCCACAGGCAGCATCCAAAATGCAAGTAGCAGAACTACAGCAATCCCATTGAAAAGTAAATATAAAGACCAAACACATATTTTCCCCCTGCCCCTCCTCCATTAAACCAATCCATATTTTTAAAAAGTTAGGAAATTAAAAGGAGGAATAAAAAGAAAGTAAGGTATCAGATGTCAAGCACACCAACCAAGTGTGAGATATTTGGTCTTCAAGATGTCTGGGATCCAGCCTACCAGATTCTTAACCCCCAGGTTAACCAGATGCCCTTAACCAGATGCTCCCCTGACCCCAAGCACCACAAAATGAAGAGAGGACTTCAAAGCTGTGCAAAGTAACAACAATAGAGAAAAAGAGGGCAAGACATGAGTTAGACTGGAAAAAAAGAGAAAACAAGGTGGCACAGCGGTGGCTGCACACAGGAGGGTATGCCCTATTAGGTGATGACGCGTTTGAAGAAAATGTGCTGGTGCTGTGATGCTGGCAGTCAGTGTGTCACTAAAACCATTCCAGCTCACCAAAAGCACGAGCATGTGCTTAACGGTAACAAGGGGCTCAGTTCCGCCTTGGTGGCCATGATGCTTGAGCACACGGCGAACTGTTCTGGTTCATGTGACCTCTACAACGGGTAGCTGTGGTCTGGGATTTCTGCAGGGGAAGGTCCCCTTCAGTGTCCAGGTAGGACAAAATCCTGCAAGTTTACCCCAGAGTGTGGAGGCTTTGATCAGTGGTAAATGTAAATGCACCTTTCTGCCTGGATTTCCCAAGAAACCAAATCATCTCAGTGACTCATCTCCTGGCTTTTTAATCCAGTATTCAAATCACACACAAAAAATCATGTATAACTATCAAGATTAACAATGTAATCGGGTCTCGTTTGGGCAAGATATCATCTTGCTTGTACTAATATTTGATTTCTATTACAAATTCCTCATGCTGTTAAAACCTTCCCCTCCGGACTAGTCTGTAACATTTGCTGCTGAGGATGGAAAACACCAAACCCGCCACACAGAGGTAAATCTCAGATAATTATTTAGTGCATTTACATAGAGATAGTTACAGTTTTACAGTAGGCTAGAACACTAGACTACATGCAAAATTAATCTGGTTTAATTAAAATAGTTTTCTGGGCTTGTATATCATACATCTCTTTTACAGGCAGATGCCAAGGACCAGAAAGGTTTTCAGATGGCAGCATCGCTGTTTGGCAGGCAGCTCATTAGCAGCTGAGCACTTGTTTCTGCAATGCTGATGCAGCTACTAGTGTTGCATAAACTCCTATCAAGTGATCCGGGCCTGATGCCACACACTTCTTTAGCAGCAGTTGTTTTTTTTTGGGCAAACAAATTTCATTCCTTTCATGTTCAAATATGAAACACTTTCATGCCACGTAAAATTATGTTAAAATGCCCAAACTTAAACATTGAAGTTTATTTTCACCAGAGAGGCATCAGACATATACAGATAAAATGGAAGGATATTTCAGAGTTGTATGTTATAAACATTCATTGAAGTCAAGCAGAGTGGCTTTCACTGGCTTCAGCAGACACTGGATGAGATCTTTGAAGATCAAAGAGTGCAATTATGTCTTACTTGCTGCTGTGAATCTGAGTCTTAAGCAAATTACTATGTTGGTCTCTTTTTGGAGAAAAGCTTGTTCTGAAAAAAAGAGAAGGGACAGCTTTGGGATTGAAGCTTGCAACAAGGCCACAAAGGAGTTGCTATGTCCCCAAAAAGACATCTGAGATGCCCGTCAGCCTCCTTCAGGGTGGAAAAGCTTATGTTTAGAGCTATACTACATTTAAATTCCAGGGGTAATCAGCAGGAGGGGGCACTTGCCAGGGGAGAGGGCAGGTGACAACTAAGAGCAGCTGGGTTTCCAGAGGACTGGAAGCACTGGGTGACACTGACAGTCTGAATCATGCCAGGGTCACACTGGGTCCCAGGGGCTCCTCTGCTCTTCTAGCCCAGCAGCAGGTACTGTGGGTCCTCGGTTTCTGCTCATTACCTGAATCGTGCACTGATTACGCTTGCATGAAGGGAGAAAGGCAGTGTGCAATTATTTAGTTCATGAGCTTATCACTTCCCATCAAAGTTTCCACTTGGCTTCATTTATTGTGCAACTTTGACACAGTTTATACATGGCTGAGCATTGCTCCTCTCAAGGACACTGCTTGCAGCTGGCCTGAAGGCAGAGCTCACTGCCAGCAGCAGGCTGGGGACATCACTGCCGACAGGTCCTCCGCAAAGCGGAATTACACTGAGGTGCACGAGTAAGGTAAGGCCTAGGAAAGATAGGGACTTGGGCAAATATCTTGCTTTGGACAGTGCTCTGTAGCTGCCATGAACTAACAGGTAAAAAAAACAAGAATGCGTTCTTGCTCTCCAGAGTTTGGATGGCTCCAGACCCATAGCTGCCACCTCTAATCTCCACGTGGCCGTACAACATCTCAGTACAGTGGTTTGATGCAATGCCACAAAAATCCCTGCCTTCAAATTCAGAGGTCTGAAGCAACCCAGCCCCCAGGGGACCTCCCTGCATGCAGACTGAGGACCCAAGCACCCTCCAGCTCAAGGGGCATTTTGAAACTGGTCACAGCAGCATCGGTCTGAACTTTGGCTAAATTCAGCAAATCTGGTGGATGGATGTTAAGCTAAAATTTAGCTGAGCCTCCTGTGCATCATCCCTTCTCCTCACCTGTTTCCTACCTTTCCAACCCGACCTCCTCTCCCACCCCTACAGTCCATGCTCCTGCCCTTGCCGTCTGTCTGTCCACAGCCAAGCTGTCCCGGGGACACAACCACGGCCTTGAGAGCCGCCGTGGCTTTTTGCTCAGACAACACTGTCACCAGCAGAGCTGAACAAGAACTGCAGCTTCAGCTGCAGCAACCCCTGCGGTGTGCCCAGACAAAGCCAGGAGCTTTAGGTGCTTGAACAGGAACTTTCACCCACCCCAGAGACCCAAAAGCCGTGGGGATGGTGCCCTGCTGGGTCCCACCTGGGGACCCAGTGCCTTGTCCCCGCTGGGCACCCTGCCAGCCACCCTACCATCCCACGCCTGAGCATCCCAGCCAGTGGCAGGAACAAACCAGAAATCCCATCCTGGTGAAGATGGATGACAGAAACCCTATACTGCAACAAACCAATATCTTTTCCACCAAAAAACAAGAGGTGCTATCAGACAATTCCCAGGATCAGCCTTCACCTTACCCACGCAGCAACAGCCAACCCATTCCCCAGCGTGGCTGGGGATGAGCGAGTGCAAGTCATTGACAAACGGATCAAATTAGGCAGGATTAACTAAGTAACGTCTGTAGAGGATTTTGAAGATGACAAGGACCTATAGCTGCTATGTTGGACTGCAGAGGGCCCTGGAGCTGGTCACTACATGGAAAGCCACCGTGTCATCTCCTGTCCTTCCCATGGGTAATCCACGCTGTGGCTGGGAGGGCTCTGGGGCACAGCACCGTCCCTGGGCACAAGCCCTCACCCAGCTGCCCCCACAGCTGCTCAGGCCAGATCAGGGAGGGCAGAGCCCCAGAGGTGCCGATTTTATCCACCGAGGTTCTCATTCATCCCTATGCGCCCTCATCGCTCGCACTGGCAGCGGACAGAAATGAGTGAAGTTTGCATGTCTGTAGTACTCCCCACCCAGCCTGAATCTCAGTGCTTTAAGACAGAGGGGCGAGGGGGGGGAACACTCCTGAAAAGTGCTGCCACTCTTCGCAGCTCAGCGCAGAGCTCTTTGCCTTTGGTTTCCCAATGCCCTGCAGTCTCACCTTCACCTGGGAACACTTGCATTTAAAGTGCTGCCTGTAGTGAAATAAAGCCCCGAGTCTCTCTGCACAAGTCATCAAACCCTATGACTACCAAACCTTCTGGGAGGAACACTGACAAAAGTCTTCCAGTAATCAAGGAAATAGGATAAATTATTGCAATAGCACACACCAACTGCAATGCAATCCCCCACCCTGGGCGGCTGCAGGGGCAGCCACGGGCAGAAGCTGGGCCAGCTGCCTGCTTGACAGCCAGAGTTTAAACAGATAACGTGGCAAAGATTAGTATAATTAGCCCCAAAGTAAAGAGTTCCCATTTAAGTGTGTTTTACTGCTGTGTGTCTGAACACTTTTCTAGACTGAGCTCGCGAACCTCGCCATTCCCCCCCGCGGGAGCCCCCCAGTTCATATGTATTCATTAAAATCCTGTCCTAATTGCTCCCTCATCAGCTATGAATCTTAAGAAGCTTAGCTGCTAAGTGCTTAAATTGTGTTTACTGACAGAAAATAGAATATTTGCTAATGACTAGATGGTGATGACTCGGGATTATTGCGGGGGCCTCACACCTTGGAGACAAGGCAGCAACGCTCGCTTGGGCTGAGATTTTGTCCTTAAGGATGTGCGACACCGTTTGTCTGGACTGCGCAGCGTCAAACAGCCCTGCAGCTGATGGGGAAAAGCCTCCAACCCCGGTGGTGGTTGGGATCCCCTCCAGCTGCAGGAGGATGGAAAGGCAGCAGTGCTGCAGGGAAGGATGCTCTGTGCCCTCAGACCAGCCCACAACCTTAAAAGCGTCTTCAAGGCATCCACCCACCCCACCTGTACAGGACTGCTGGCAGCTGCTGCTCAGGCACCAGGGCTGTGCTGTCCCCCAGAAGCCCCTTCTGTGCTCAGCCCAGGGCACTGCACCCATCAATGAGCACGATGTTTTAAGACTTAACCTGAAAGAAAATCACTATCGCAGAAATGCAAATATTAGCTTCATTTTTTAAAGCTAATATCCCCTGGCTTTCGCTCGGAAACTGCTGTGGGGCAGCCCTGCATTGAGTAGTTGATATATTTATGAAGTCCTAACTTCCAAAAATATTGCCAGCAGCAGGCCATAATTCTCTGACATGTGACCTATGGTTTTTAAATACTGACCTGAACAAACTGGCTACTGGGAATATACGTGTTTTTTCCTCCCCAAGTTCTCCTCTGAGGCATATTTACTGAAATACTTTATTACCTCATCACTGAGCATAATTTAAAACTGCAGTTAAGCACTCAGCATTTAAGTAAAAGCATGCATCATTCTGACAGCATTTGGTTGTGAGGGTATAAAATTTTCCACAAACTATTAGCCCCCACATTTCTTAAGATTCTCGACTATTAGCTCTGCAAAAATGCTCCAACTTCGGCACATTCACTGAAATACATCTCAGAGCTTTAGCTTCAGTCGTCTGTGCTTTAAGGTAACTGTTGTGGATTGGCAAAATGTGTGAATTTAATTAGTGTAATCTAAACAAAAGAATCATTTCAGGGCTGCTTTAATCCATATGAGACCAATATGTTGATTTGTCAATGTGAATTTAATTAGTGTCTTCGAGTCTAAACTCCAACTCCCCCTTCTTTTATCTAATTATCACATTTATAAAAAACATTATCACATATTCGTTGGCCTAACTGTTTTGCCACGCAGTCAGACTGAAGTCCCAGAGTCAACATGCACTTCTAATAAGCTCAATATGTTTCAAGAGCACCGTGCTTGGTTCAACAGCATCCCATACAACAATTGCATGCTTCGTCTCAAGAGGAAGAGGACGACTTAGCAGCCATTGTATCTTTTCCCCATTCTTTGCCATGCAAAGAGATCCTTCTGGTTTAGCCATCAGTGAAATGCACCAATTGCACACCATTCTGGGGACGGCCACCACGAGACATTCACTTACAGATGACTAACTGAGCAGAGAACAATTGCTATTCATTTCACAAGTGGTTCCCAAGGGCTGGAAGGGGGCAGGGGGAACTGTGTCAATTCACTGTTCATCAAGTAAACATCCAAGTCATAAGCACGACCCAAATCACTCCAGGGAGGTTAAAGATGTTCTCATTTCTCCATGCAGCCTGCATTTGTTAGAGGCAGTTCCCAAGGCCAGCAGCACAGCTGCAGGCAAGGTGCTGGCCCCGGGAACGCCACAACCCCAGCAGAGCCCTCAGTGGCCAGGGACCTGCAAGGAAGCCCTGGTGTAAGGTGCTGTAGGTCCCCACAGGCCACCCCAGCCAGCCGCAGGGAAGTCTCTCTCCCATGCAGAAGGAGAAGGGAGGGGAGATTCCCACCTGGCCACCCAACAGCATTGCAACTACCCTCAGTGCCTCTGTGGGCCAATGCCACCAGGCTCCCAAAAACCACTCCATCACCTGCCACAAGTCCCCAGACTGGGTAAACTCACCTGCTGGAGGCATGCAAGTGGACTATTGCTATATACCTGAGCTAGAAGCAAGAAAGAGTCAGCCCTGGCTACAGCTGCACTGCCATGTGCCTTTCCCTACAGAGAGAAACCCTTCTGCAGGTTGTTTGTCAGGGAGCATAGCAATATAGTCCAAGAGGTTGAAAGTTTAGGTCCAGATATCATCTTTCAAGTTAAGCAGATTTCACCCATGTTCAATTCATTGTAGATCCTTCAAGATAGATATGGGAGGAGTGATGCCAGATCATTTTTTTCCCCGGTTCACATTAGGAACAACCTGAATTCCCCACCCCCCACCCCTTTACCCACCATAACCTAAAATCCAGTGCCAAAGACAAAGGCTGGATTTTAAGAACACGAACAGTGTTCTTCTCCAACACTGCTATGCCCCATCCTCCAGGTCTTTCTACTGCCTGCTCTCATTAAGCAGGGCAGCAAAACACGGTAGAGCAACACGTATATTTTCCCTCCGCATATAATTATTACATTTGAAGACAAACTGACCTTCTCACTCCAGTTATGATTATCAGGCAGTTTGACTAAGAGAAATTGTCAAGGAATTTCACCACTGAGCTGCTGAAGAAAATTGCATGAGACTACAAGAGCACTCTGATCAGGTTTCTACTCAGAAACAGGCAGACAAGCTCTGCTAAAAGAGCTAAATCCTTCAAATACTCATACTGCACTTTAAAAACCAAAACAGTGTCAGGACTGATGTCTGTACAAGTTGCTTGGCTATCTTGCCTGTACTAACAGCCCAGCTCCTTCAGTCTGTGCCAGAGAAGGATAGGAGCTGAGCTAATGCAGAGGAATTGTGTACCCACTTCAGAAACCACGTGTTAGAAATTAGAGAAGAAAACTGATCTGGGAAAGTTATTTAGGTCAAAATTCCCTAAAAGTCTTGACCCACTGAGGAGTGAGGAGCTGTTGCTCTCTAAAGGTCTTGCCTCATGCACGTGGTCCTTGCAAATTTGGTCTCCTTGAAGTCAGCCTGGGCAAGCAGACACGATGGAAAGGGATTTTTGGGAGCTCACTTACGCAGCTGGTATGAAGAGCAAAAGCCTAGCCTCACATCGGCTGGAGAGAAATTGTTGTGGAAGGGTCAAAACCAAGCCAGATCCAACCACTAAACAGCCAAACCACTACAAAGCTTTCCAGAAACAAAGGAACTCCAGGAGGAGGCCAGTGCTGGGAGCAGGAGATCTGCACAGCCAGCCATCTCCTCCAGCAGCTAAGCACAAGCAGCAGCTTGGGGACTAGGTCTCAGAAATCATAGGGAATGGAGCAAGAAGAGATGTCCTAATCTGTTCCCCTACCTCAGGATCATGTAAGCCTGCATCTCTGCAAACATGTTTATCATGATGTTCTCAAACCCACCAGTGCTAGTGGTGCCCTGGGCAATCCCATCCCTGGCGACTCCTTACATTTCGGAAGGGTTTCCAAGCATGAATCCCACCCATTCCTGCTGCAGCCCAAACCCCTGACTCCTTGCCTCAGCCCTAGCAGATACAGGGAACAGATCACTCTTCCTCCCTGCAGCAGTTCTGGGTATTTGATTGCCATGTGTTTCCTCCTGCCTGTGCGCGAGATGGGGTGGCAGGAGAGGGGAATCTCCATCAGCAAGAGCCACTCTTTGTCATGCAAAAAGATGAAATTCTGCTTTTTGGCAAAAGTGAATTTTCATTAATTCCCCCAGCTGGAGGTTCACCATTTTCCAGAGGAATTTGGCCATTTTCCCAGTGTGCAAAGCCTCTGTGGGTTAGCACCAGCAGGGTTTCATTTTCACAAGATCAGCCTCCAAATATGCAATACAGCCTATTGTCTAAATACAGTATGAGCACAGCTAACGCCACCTGATCGGGGCCTGGTTTCCTGGCATTTTACTTCCCCCATCTGTTGGCTTTTAGCATAAATTAAAGTGAGAGTGCCTACTAATACTAGTCTCTCATTTGAACGTGCTCACGAAGCCATATTCGAACATGCAGAGCGTGTTGGACCAAGTTCATTTTATGCAAAGCGCAAGGCACATCCCCAAGACAGAACTGGAATTGCTTTGAGATTGCATTCTTTGCCCAGACCACTTTCTGCTATGCATGCACATGCTCGAGACCTCTTTTTGGAAAGAGAGAAACACACGTAAGTGGGAGCTTCCCCCAGGCTAGCTCTGATCCCGCTCCATTTCTCATCTGACCCCCAAACACATTCCAAATTAGCTGGGAGGAATTGAGACCATTACGTGGAAGACATGGAGCTTTGAGTGATGATCACCCAAATTTCCTTGCACGTTAATGGCTTGGATGCATGATGGAGTGACGCAGCTCTGCGCAACGGGATGGCTCCCAAAAGCCAGGCTGGCATTTTCAAGCTGGATGGGGCTTTTGCAGTCTGCAAGGATCCTCTGTGCAAAAGGGCTGGGATAAACCTAAGCTTCCATACCAGATGAAAATGCAACGGATGGGTACAGAAATCAAAGCTAACATTTTGCCACCAGTCATTTCTGAAGAAACTTTTGTGAGCATCGCAGCTCAGCATTGTCTCAGGAAGTTAGGACTGAGGGGCTAGGGTTTGTATTTGCCCTCGACCATTTCCTTCATTCTTCTTCCCCGTGTCACAGCCCCGCAGAGCAGGGCCCCTCGCACGCCGCCAGGGATTGCCATGCTCATCCCAGACCTGGGTTTCTGAAGGTCAGTTTCCCTGCAGCCCGGGCAAGGAGGGATCACGCTGATTAGGTGCTGATTTTGGTAAGCCTCTTAGACCCAACCCACGAGGCTTTTCTGGATTTGTGTGCCTGTAATTTCAATAAAGGAGCTTCTTCCATATGTGCACCTTCTCGGCATCTCAGTTTGCCTTTATCTCTTTGATTCGTCCTTAAAAACAGCCATAAAGACGTGCTTCACTTTTCATCCCCTATTTCTCAGAAGTGCCTTCCAAGGACAGAGGTGCACCAGCTCCCTTCCCAGCGACCTGCAGGTCAAAGCACGACTGCACTAATGGAGTTTGCACACCCACATGCATTGACTTGGTGATATATCCGATATTCCTCCTAGGGCACACCCCGGGCCCTGCCCTTTGAATGTCCAAGCAGCAGCACAGTGCTCTTGACAGCAAGTATGCTATTTTCTACTTTATATTCCTCAGGAAGTTCAGCCAAGGCCTCATTCACATCCCTACAAGTGCAGAACAGACAAAACTCCCTTCTCAGCCCAAATCTCCATTCACCTCCTCCTTACTCCAGCACCACACTCACATTTTGACCTCTCCCAGCATCGTGTGTGTGAGCAGCCAGCAGGAGCAAGGGAAGCCAAGCAGGCACAAGACAAAAGGGCAACGTGGGGTGAGGCAGGAAGGATGCCAGGAGAGCCGCCACACAGCAGTGGAAGTGGTCCAGCAGCTCCTGCTGTGGGCCAGCCCCAGTCTGCCAGAGGCTCACAGCCACCAGAGGAAAAGAAAAAGTAACCCAAATCATCTTCATCCACCCAACAGCCTTCTTTGCTGGGAGGTCTGAAGGCTCAGCTGGAACAGTTCCTCCTCCACAGGAGGGTCCCAGCCCCAACCCCTCCCCTGCTGCTGTCCCCACTGCTCCTTATCCCTTCCGTGGGACCCCCTGCACACCAAAATGCCCTGGGAGCACAGGCATTGCAAGAGGGTGTCAAACCATCCACAATCTCCCAACAGCTACTGCCAGGAATAGAAATGCCTCTTTTTTATTGCATTTGTTTCCTCAGCATCAAGCTGCGTCACGGCCTGCACAAACCCTGAGCTGCCAGGAGGTCCAGGGCCACATCCAGCACCGTGCACTGCTGCCTGCATCCATAAGCCAGCTCCATGGCACTCCTGGGGCTGGGCCAGATGAGGCAGCAGGAACATGCCGAGGTGAGAATGAGAACCCACTAGAGAGAGACACACACACACAGCCCAACGGCCACCCCTGCTCCTGCCCACATCCCTGCCCAAACCCCACGTGTTCAGGCATATTTTTCCTGGAAGACTTTTCCCACTAAAGCTGGAGCAAAGAGGAAAGGCATAGGTGCCGCACACCTCCCGGGGCTCTGCCTGGCAGGGCAGCAGTGCTGGCAGCTGCCTGCTCCCAGCATCGGGCCCCCAGGGTGGGCGTCATTCCTCGGGAGGACGGCGCTTTGGCAGGGAACGTCCCGTTCCTCCAGAGAAGCAACAAAAGGACGTGAGTTTTAACCACAGCGCAAACATCTCCGTATATAGCCTTGTGCTATTCTCATCCCCACACAGCTCCTGCCCGGAGAAGCCACTGAGCGAGAGGCACAGTCAGGGCTCGCTGCACACCCCAGCACTCCATGGCAAGCCCAGAGAGGCTGGAAGAAAGCTTTCTGCAGCCAGGGCTATTTCCCGTGCGAGATGCCTCTCAATGCTGGCCCTGCTTGTGCTAGGAGCAACGCAAACATTCCCCAAGTGAAGCTGCATCCCAGGTGAGCCCCCGCACAGGCACTGCCCTTCCCACAGGTTGGCTCTGACTTGGCCAAACCGCTCTCCTTGCGCAGAGCAAGGGGCTCTTTTACCTCCCCATGCCCAGGGCAGCTCCCAGCCCCCCAGGGCAGGGTCTCAGCCCGAAGGACCCCCCTCCATCAGCACAAACCACATCTGGAAACAGCCACTGCTTTGCAATGCCAGGAGCTTTTCAGCAGCACGAGCAGCCCTGGGTAGGTTTGTAAGCTGTGAGCCCAGCACTGGGCGCACACAGACCACTTCTGACCCTTGCAAAACCACTCCTTTAAAGAAAAATTAATTCACCTCCCAATTGCTAAGCACTCCATTTAACACCATCATCAACAGAGCCAAATGGTTGGGTCTGTCCTGGGCAGAGAAGGCTTTAGAGGTGCTGTGGCTCCATCTTGCTTATGGATGGAAAAAGAGGGAACTGCTGCCAACTCCCCGCCAGTTTTGGTTGGAACTTGTCCATTTCCACCACTTCTTTCACAGCAAACCAAAAAACAATTTTTCAGCTGCTGAAGTGCTTTTTAATGCTGAAGCTGTAAATTCCCCCCAAAGCCCTTAACTCGGTCTCCTCTGCATTCCCTCCACGCTGTTGCTGCGGGGCTGTCCCTGAGGAGAGCTCTGCCAGAGCTGGCATGTTCTGGGAAGCCCCTTGTCCCACAGCCTCCATGCCAGCGGGGTGACCCGGCCAGGGCAGGGACACATCTGCTGGAGTAAGAGGGGCAAAAAGTGCCATAATGCACCACCCCAGACCTCCTCAAGGAGAGCAAAGCCCCTTTTTAGCTAACTCGCCTTAAGGTGGGTGCTTTCCATAACCACTCCACAACCCATTGTGGCAGCTGTGGGCATCAGAGCCCACACTGCTTCCCTTTGCAGAGCTGTGCAAACAAACCCCCCAGATGGAGGAAGTTTCCACCTGCAAAATCCACCCACTTCAGTGGGAACCTTCCCATGGACCACAGCAGGATCCAGATGAGGCTCTGGCTGTCCAGAGCAGTTGGATTTGATTACAGTCACCTCTAAATGCACCCACTGCTTTTATTAACTGTTTTTACTGACCACTATTTCATCCAAACAGATTTGTGCACATTACTGCATGCCAGCTTCAGCCCAGGTAGGAAAGTAACAGCGTCATATTGCTTACGCTGCAGTTGAGTATTTACACTGTGGTGTTCAGCATAAATCACATAAACCTTATATTTCTCAGTAAACTCGCGCTCTGCCAGAAAGAAAGTGTTTGCTCCCAGCTCTGTCCCTCCCTACCCCAGCAGGCAGCTTTGGATTTTTGTGACTACCAGACAAGAGGAAGCCTTGCCAGCGCAAAGACTAGGCAGGAACACAGCCCAAGCTGGCCATCAGCTCAGCTCTGCTCTCTGCCTCCTCTGCACTGCACCTGCATCCGGAGAAGCAGCAAGAGCCAGGCCAGTACCCCTGGGGAGCCAGCAGTCCCACACCTGGAAGCAACTCCAGCACCCACCAGATACAATCCCCATTCTGGTCTAGCTTGCATTGTTGGAAACAGAGCAAGATCCAAACCCTGGTGAGATTTTGGATGCTGTAGCTGCCCCCCAGCAGCAGTCCTATGCAAAACACACCACCTGGTTGTCACCTCTGAGGTTCCCAAGCACAGGTCCAGCCCCCAGAAAGATGCTCTGAATTTTGAACAAGGGTGCCTGTGTTAACCTACTACAGACAGCCTCTTCAGCGGCTGAGATAACACTCCCTTCCAGCAGGGCACAACTATTTTCCTTGAAGCGCAGCTAATATCATGTGCATTTTTAACCACAATGCATGGCATGTAACTGTTGGGTTGGAGCTTTAAAAATGATACAGTGCTAACATGCATTTTAGTTGTGTCATTGAAAAAATCAAGGCTAAGCAATGAAGTCTTCCTGAGTTGCTACCTATAAAGGTGAAAACATTTTGAAACATCAGTTTTGTTGCAACAGCACCTTTCTATTACAGTGCAGAAAGCAGCAGCCAGCAGGCACAGGGCTGAACACCTTGTGCACTTGAGAAAGTGCATTTGCACACATAGCGTGCAGAGAATCAAGCTCCTGGAAAAGCCTGCTCCAGTCAGATCAGATCAGACTTTTAAAACTGGTTGCTCTGGGGGAGGGCAGGGAGGAGGCTAATGGCTGCTTTATTGCATTAGACAGTATCTTCATTAAGGCAGAGAGGAGTAACCAAGGGGAATGTGCACATAGCGTGACTTCTTTGCTAGAACCCCACAAACCGCCAACTGGCAGCTCCTTGGCTCCTGGCCACCCAAATCCAAGGGACCATCTGGCAACTGGTTCAGTTATCCCTCCCCAGTTAACAGATGCACACTAGATGCTGTGGGAACAGCATTTTGCAGAAGCAATTAGTTTAATCCTTGGATAAACAGTTTAAATTCCAAGCTATCTGGAAAAAAAAAAATCACCAAAAATAAGACAACCTGCTTCTAATGTCAACAAGAATAACCAACTAGCAGCCAGTTCTGCTGGTGTCACTGCCGACGCGAGCCCACGGGGCTGGTGACAGCTACACCAGCTCCTCACTCCACATGCCAGACAGCAGAAAGCTGCCAGATTTATTCTGAGGCTGCAGCCGGCATCTCATCACCACCCGCTACCAGCGCTCACTGTCCAGCTGCCGAAACCCAGCTGGGCAGCGGCCGGTCTGTGAAATGCAGACCTGAACTTCAGCTCCCTGTCCAACCTTGGGAAAATCATTTAGCCTCTGTGCCTAGCTCACGCTCCTCACCGTCTCCAGAAATGGGGTAGATTAAGGGATCCTGCTACATGGAAGGTGGAATCAATTAGGGCCTGTATAGCACTTGGAGAGTCTTGAACGGGAAGAATCACAGAAACACGGAAGATTATTATTAATTACACTAACTGATTAATTGTGAGAGAATGAAATTGTTCTAATTCTCTAAAGAAGGGAAAGATTTGTTTTCTAGCCTTTTCTTTAGCTCGCTTCCTTAAAAGGGTGACTTTCCAACTCGAGAAGACTGAACGAGGAGCTTAACCCAAATAAAATAAATTGCCAGTAATTTCTGGTATCCCCTATGCCATTATTGAACAATTTGCATTTGAATCAGGGCTTTTTCCATCACAATCCAGCTTCACCTGATCCTGCTCTATAATCACCATCCCCATTTATGAAATCCCAGCATGTTGCCACAGAAATTATGTCACAAATTCATCATTATGACTTCCCCAGCAGGAGCAATTGGAGCTGAAGACTGGCTGTAAAAGTTGCCTTTTTACCAGTTCTGCTTTAAAGATATTTTAATTTTTTTTTTTTAAGGTACAGAAGTGAGATTAGCTACCATGGGGAATTAGGCGAACATGTCAAATATCCCAGGGATATGAGATTACACCTATGAGTCACAGGAACCATAAAACATGATCAAGAGACTTTATGGAGGATGATCTTCGAAATCAACTCCTAATCTCCAAGAGGTTTACATAAAACAGACTATTAGTTTAAAAAAAAAAAAAAAAAAAAGAGGGTAATTTAAATGAGAACCAGACTGATAATAGCAAAGTTACATCTATTTCTGTTAAAAAAGCAGATCTGTCAAGCCACTACAAACGCCGAGGCTCGCAGGTTTGCGCACTCCTTTGATAACATGATAATTATTCATGTACCATGGCAAGAAACAGTCAGAGTGAACTTTTTAGGTAAATAATTCATATTTAAATATTTCAGACTCTTCCCACTAGCTCCTCTCACTGCCACTGTTCAAAGACTGGCATGTGTTGTATTTCCTAATGAGAAATAGAAGAACTGTGACGCTGGGGAAAACCTCAAAACAAAGAATATTTACACTGTAAGTGATGTACTTTGCCAGTAATTGTGCTATTATCCTCCTTAATTATTGAAAATAAACCACTTTGGAATAAAAACCTCTTTCCGTGGTGGCTAGAGCTGAGAAAATCATCCACCAAAGAATTAAGGTCGCCTTATGGAGAGCAGAGTGCCCAGTTTGGGGACCACACACAGCCTTGGACCGCCCCGCGTTTGGTGATGCGCTCCCCATGCTCTTCGTTAGCGCTCCACTAATCACCCCTCCACTGCTGCCAGGCACCCCCGAGGCTGCAAAGTGAGCACTGCCATGACTGCAGCACTCATCCTGCTCTGGCTCTGCGGGGACAATGCTCCTGCCCTTGCCTCTACATCCTCATGGAGATAGGGCTGGGTGGAGTCCCCCAGATGTCCCCTGGCAATTAGCAAGGGAGAGGAGCGGAGATGTTTTCCTTTTTTTAGATCCTGCTTCAACCTCCCTGGCTCCTCCAGTATCATCAGGATGCTTGGTGACACATCCATCACATCTTGGAATACAGATAGCATCCTTCACTGTTCCACCAGTGCTTTGAGGAGCAGGGCGTGATGCCGAAGGAAGGGCACAGCACAGACGGTTTGGGGTGCCCTGCACAGCAGAGGAACAAGGCACTGGGGTTGGAAAGAAGGAGCAAAGGGAGTAATCCAAGCTTTCTCTCAGCCACCCTGGGAACTTGCTAGACTCTGCTCCACTTGCAGTACTTTCCAGGGCCTGCCCCAACACTTCTGCACCTTTCCCACTTTGTCCAGGCGGCTGTGGGGCTGGAGCCCACCGGCTCCTCCTGGGTGGCTGGAGAAGCAGCTGCTCCTGTGGCAGAGATCAAAGCCACCATGTGCCAGTTCCTCTCCACACAGACTGTTAAGTCAAACTGCCATCAATTCTCGTTCGCGCTAACACAAACTATGGCAGCTGGAAAACTACCCTGCTGTAAATCACAGCCGCTTGGTTGTCAGCCATCAGTCTGCTGGTTGGATGTGCAGATTTCTCCCCTTCTCCCCACCAGCTTTCCACCTTTTCTAAATTAAGAAGTGAGGATGCCAGACAGCAGATACGTCCTGTATTTAGTAACAAGAAGTCTTTTTGTGATGTCGTTAAGCAGTCTGGCAGGTTAATTAGTTCTTTGATACCTCCTAGTGTGCGCTGTTTGACTGGTAAGGGAGACACCAGCCATTTTAAACCAGCTGAAACAGGGCAAGCAGGAAAGCACAAGACTGCCAAAAAGGTGTAATATGGGGCAGGGGGGAGCGTGGAGAGAGGCTCAGCATAGGAGATCAGTACGACAAATCACCGGCAACCACCAGCATTCAGGTCCCCCCAGCTATAAACAGGAGTTATTTAGCACTGCTCAGTCTGTTACATTGCAATTGTACCCTTCCACTTCTGAGCAGCCACAAACAATAATTAATTAGCAAACACTCTAATGGCTATTTCATTCCTATGCCAGCAATTAGACTCTTTCAGCCAAGAGGTCTGTGCCTGAGCATTCCCCACTTAGCTCCGCACGGCACAGCTCATTAAGGGAAAGAGCAGGAGGAGACTCCAGAGCCATTCAGAGCCTGAAGAAGGAGGAAATAAAGGGGCCCGGCCCCATGGCTGGATCCCAAGGAGCAGCTAATGAGATCCCTGCCATCGGGCTACTCCACAGGCAGCGAGCGTTTTTGTGAAGCCCAGACACCCGCAGTCAGCACGTACAGAAGGTTACCCACAAAGAGCACCCACAGCATCTGACACGAAAAAAAGGAGTGCAAGTGGTCCTGCAGGCCAGGAACCCATTCAGGAATCTCAAAAGAACCTTCTTCCAGGATGTTTCAGGGTAGAGTCAGCAGTCTGGGAGGTAAAAGGCATCCTCCCTGTATCCCACATCAGGTTGTCCTCTAGGGTCCGCAGATAGATCCATACCCGCAGCCACCTCAGTCCACTCTTTCACAAAGTGCAAGCCCCAGACATTACAGATGCACCTCCACTGGCCACACCACAGACCACAGCATGACAGGACAAGAGCTAAATGTGACACACACCCCCATTGCCTCTCCTGTGCAACGCAAAGCTGGTGTCACACACAACACCTAGCCACCCGTGGTAGAAACATGCCTGTCCTACTACCTCTGAGGGCCAGGCATCTCCTCGCATGGCCACCATGAGGCAAGCCCCATTCTCCTGGTTTTATACCCAAGGCACAGAAACTCCCCAGCTCACAGAGGAAGCCTGCATTGCTCACTAAGTTTCCCAATTTACACGCTTCACCGTGAAGCCATTTGGTCTCAGTCAAGCCTAAGACAATCCTTTCCCCATCTCAAGGTCCCGCAGGGCCAGGGGGCCTGAGCTTGCTGTGGCAGTGCCATTGCAGCCTGGGGACACCGTGCCAGGACACGCTACGGCACAGCCACCCTCCCTGCCCAGAGGCACACCAGAAGCCAGCTCCCACCTCACCACCCAGCCCACTTCTGCTCAGGCAACCCCTGTGCCCAGGCACTGCCACCGGGGCAGCCACCACCACAAACACCCCCTCTTCCCTAGCACCCCGTTCAGAGAGGAGAAATTCAAAAACAGTGCCATTTAACTCACATCCTCTCCTGCTGCTTGGGACCACAGGACCGGCAGAAGCTCCCACCAGCAGCCCAGCACACGCGTCCTGCCCCGGCTCCTCTCCCTGCTGCAGCTGGGAGCACTCACCATGGCAGTCACGGGTACGGGCTTTGCTGCTTAACCACCCACAGCTGCACAAGTAGCACCAATTTGCCACGTTTTGCTTTCTGGTGCTGGGGTTGTTTGTATAGCCCATGGAGACACGTGCTGGACCATCTTATCTGCTTTTCTTCTCCCTCTGCCTCAGCTTCCCTAATTCCCGTGGGACTCCTTCCTGCAATGCATGAAGGATGACGGGCAGTTGTTTCAGCACAGTTTCAGTTGTGTAGCTGCCTCTTTTTTTTTTCTTCCACTTTAACCAAAGCTTCCCCCTCAAATGCATCCTCCAGAGGAGGTGTTTAGAGAGGACAGGCAGGAGAAAGCTGGAAGCAAGCTGAGCCTGTGTGGAGCGTGAGGACTCACAGCTGGCTATGTGACCACATTTCGTCCAGCCTGGCCAGGAGCTCCCCGCTGCTGCCCCACCCGTGCCTCTCTCTAGCACCACAGAACCAACTCGATGCTGAGGACGCTTCTCTTTCTACTCCCAGACCAATGCCAGTGAGAAACCTGGAGGCCCTCACCTGCTGGGAGCATTGGAGAGCACCTACTCAATGCACCCCACGTGTCCATGGCAAACTGAAGACCAGCCAAAAAAGACCAAAAGCTGAGCAGTTACAGCAGGCAGAACGGGGATCGCTCTGAGAGTGCCTGCATCAGGAGGAAATTTGTTGGAACAAATACCCTGTACTAAGAGGAGAAATTATGCGTTGGTCCCTGACAATCTGATGAATTGTCTCTTAATCTGGATTAAGTGTAACCCCAAACTCATGAGCAACAGACAACTTGGCACCTGTGCAGGGAAAGGCATCAGCAGCATCTGCCATTGAGCAGAGCCAAACGCAGCCCTGGCCTGCACAGTTTGGGGAAAACACTTTCTCTTTGCTGGCTACGGCACCTCCAGGGCAGCAGCGTTTCCCTGCAACCGCCCCCGGACGCCCAGGTATTACTCACATCAGGACCACAGAAAGCCTGTGAAGAGGCGGCAGGGCTGCTGCAGCCACGATGATCTCAGGACAGCAGTGAGCAAAGCTCCCCAGGCGGAGGGAGTGTCTTTTACTAATCTAACTAATAAAGCCCGGATTTCTTACTGTGTCTCTTTTTGCCTGCAGCTGTCACCCTTGGGGATGAGCACTCCCATGGTGCTGGCATCACACCTTCAGCAGCACACCGGGAGCTGCAGCACAGCTGCAGGGATTTCCTACATTGCCGTTTGCTGAGAGAAATTACAGCTCATTTACATAGGTCTCTTCTCTATTAATGGTAGCTCAAGAGAGAGATAAATATCCTCTGGATGTACAAATATAATCCTCGTACTGTAGAGTCCAAATATTTTTTTGACAGGGCTCCCATGCCTTTTCACATTTTGCAAAGCCCGTCAAGGAGCAGCACAGGGAGTGAAACTGAACCAGAAAATATGGGAGGCACATGTGCACACCTGATTAACCCGACTTTTTATGATAAACAAAGCAGCTCAAGGGCCCTGTTCTCTCTGTCCCTGTAATAAATCTCACGGTTTTACTGTTTTATGATGTCAAACATCTAAGAGTTTTCCTTTAGTTGCAAATAGAACATAAATTACCTTGGGTAAACTCCTCAGAGGCTAATGTTATCTATAAAATCCTGGCACTGATAACTTCATGAAAAGTCTAAGGGTTTCCCATTTTATATGAGTAATGCTAATTAGTGTGTGTAGCCTGTAACCAGGAGGCATCCAGACTGGGAAGATAAAGCACTGCACTGTGAACACCATAACTGTAGCTACTTTGGATACCAAAATAGACGGTGACCCTGACCTGAGGTTTTGGGTACAGGCTGGCAGCATCTCAATTGAACATGAAAGACATCCATCCTCCTTTTATCCCATCAAAGTCAAAGACATCCCACCTGGCATATAGAAGATGTACTAAGAATGATCCGCCATGTCTCCAGGAAAGTTGCATGGCTGGTTGTTCTCCCACTGGAAAGCTTAGGCTGTTGTTAAGCCCTTTCCTAGCTGCTCTCTGCCACAGAAAGTCTGTTCTCCACAAGTGAATCACACTGTGTCAAGTCACAATTTCAGCCTTAATGAAGAGGCTAAAACAAACTGGTTGATCTCTTCTTCTTCTGTTTTCCCTCTTCACTTCAGTGTGCGTTCAGACCAGACGTGAGCATTAGGCAGTAACGAGTCCCAAAAAGACACCTGGGATGAACACCAGAGCACCGAGATCCCACGGAGCATCAAACCCCAGGGAAAAGGGGCTGACGAGGCAGTAAATCATCTAGGAGCACGACTGGCTCTCCCCAGCCGCTTGCTCCTGCTCTCTCCTTATCTCCCTGGGACACCAAGCCCTGTGGGGAAGGGGGAAGCTGTGAGGCACAGCAAAGCAAGGGCAGATGCATTAGGCAGCAGGGAGCTCAGGTCTGGGGCAGACCCTCCTCTTCCAAAGCACTCGCCCAACCTGAGCACAGAAAAAGTGAGAAACACCTTCCCAAGCGCCCCAAAACTCCAATGCCTCCTGGCCATGCGGGGCTGGGGAGGGGGGTGACACCAGGAGTGTCTCAGCCACGGGTGAAGGCATACCCTGTGATCCTTCCTCCCTCCTCCTCCTCTGTCTCCCTATGGCAGCGACACAGCCATGCCACCCACAGTGGCAGGTGAAGGCAGAGACAAAGTGTGGCTCTGCCGGGGCTTGGCTCGGCGTGGGTCAACTTGGATGGGCACAGATCAGCTCAGCACACATCTGCTAGGCACAGCCTGGCCCTGCTTAGGGTTTTGCGTGGCACAGCTCCGCTTGGCACAGCATGGCTTAGGTCTACTCAACTTGTCACAGTTAGGTTCAGCTTGGCTCAGCTGGGCTCACCTTTGCTCGGCGCAGCGTGGCTCTGCTCAGCTTGGCTTGGCATGGTTCAGCCAAGCTTGGCTCCATTCGGATCTCAGCTTGGCACAGCCTCGCTCAGCTCAGCTCAGCCCCAGTCTCTCTGCTAGTGCTGGTTTTGGCCAGCAAGCATTGGCCACTCCACAGAAAGCTAATGGCCTCCTGCCTCAGCGTCCTCCTCCAGTGGGGTTGGAGGTGTCTTCCTGGGCACTAGCAGCTCGGCACCAGCATTGCTGCAGGTCCCCCTCGGTCGCTGCAGGAGTACATTGGAAAGCTCCAGGAAATGGGTTCAGACCCACTGGGTGCCAGATTTCTCTGGCAGGAGGAGAAGGGCATCCCCAGACGTGACAGAGAAAGGAAAAACGAAGGCCACAGAACCCAGAGCCACCCTCACTGCCCTGCCTGCCTTTCCTGACTGTCCGGGGGGAACCGCTGCAATGTGCAGGGCACTTCTGCAGACGCTGACCTAAGCAGGGTTGGAGCCCCTGTGCACTAGAAAAGGATGAAAAAACCACTAACTTTGTGTGTGCTTTCATGCACACTCAGGGCTGCCCACAGTCTTTCCTCTCAAAGTTGCGACTGCCAGGGGAGAGCAGATTCAGCGAGTGCCCTATGCTGCCGCAGTACATGCGTGTCTGTACCCACAATTCGTACCATTTTACGCAGTTATGCACTATTGGTAACTTTAAAGGCTTTTTAAAAAACAGTACGACTGTCCATAGTGCAGATTGACATACAAGAAAAAGTTTTCCTCAGAAGAGTTTCAATGAGCTTTTCTTATCGTTTCTAGTGTATCTTACCAGTATACATGCTTGCTGATTGAGCACATGAACACCTCGCGTGTTCCTCGCTCCCCCAGAGCAGCACAGTATACATATACAGTCCTCAAAGAGGTTTAAATAGGTAACACATGAATCCCATATGCGTCTTGGCACGTGACTCTTACCCTCGCTGTACATCAGCACAGCCTTGTTCTGACATTTACATTCTGAATCGGGAGTGAAGATGAGGCTGTGTCTGCTCGACACTATTCAAGCAAGTAGAATGAAACGTAAAACTTCAGCACTGAAATTCCTTCTTTGATGCTTTGCTGTAACTTGTCAAGTTTTACTTAAAATTTGACAAACATGACATTCTACAAAGTTTGCCAGATTTGGGTGGTTATTACAAGAAGAGTCTTACAAGGGAGACACTTTACTTCATCTTCTGAGTCCCTTAGTGGGAGGACTGCAAAAATGAGATATAGATGCCTGTACTTCTACTTCAGAAAAGCTAAACCTTAGCTTGATCTTTTCTTTTTTTATTTTTAAATAGCAGAAAGGCTTGAGTATCTGCAACAGGATAGGAAATGCTTTACTAAGTCCATTGTTCTAATTAGAGTAGATGAGTAACAGTTATTTCTACGTGACAGCTATTATTCACAAGTTAATATAAAATGAGTTAGAGATCACACATCCATGTCCCCATGCTGACCATTTCATCTTCAGGACCCATAGCTGATTCAATACACAGTGAACAAGATGTTCACTCATCACTTAGAAACTCCCGAAGAGCACTGAGACTTACTGGAAAACCACATTACTAGAGCCCATTCTGTGCCCAATAAAATTAAACCCAAGAAGTTTGTCTGCTGCTTTCTGACTAGGTAAGCACACCACCTTTAAATTGATACATGCTCATAACAAACTGTATTTAACTCGCGGCCTGGTGGCTTTCTCTAGGGGAGGTGTGAAGCCAAAAGACAGCTTTTCCTTGGTCAAAATAGATGCCAGAAAATTCTTTCCAAGGGCTGATGTCCAGATTCTCTGCAAAGAGCACAAAACTCAAATCTGGGGCCAGCAAAAACATTCAGATGTAGAGGACTTCAAGAGATGAGAAGGGTAGTTGTCTCTTAGGCAAGGGGAGCACAGTAGCAGCAGCAGCAAATCTCACAGCTGCCTGCTGATGGGAAAACAACAACGGACAAACTAGCTTGAAACATGCATCTGTGACTGGTTTCAGATGCCATCTCTGGATTTTAATAGCCACCGTTCAGACATGAGTCAGTTGTGATACTGCCTGGCCCAGCTCACCCCTGTAGCATGTAAAAAAAAAAAAAAAAGAAAAGAAAAACCACCCTTAAAAATCCACTTTAAACATACACAAGCATACAGCCATGACAGACCATAACAGTAGAATAATCGTCTTTGCTATAAAAAAAATTTTGAAGAAAGAAACATGACCATAACTAAAGCATTTTTCCAATTTAGATAGACGTTAGTGATCCTTAACATTTTGTCTCCACTACAAAGGCTGTTGAATTATGAAATTTCAGATTTGCGAGAATAGAGCCTATTACAAAAATGCCAAAAATGTTTTCTGATAATTGCATGAGAATGACTGGCTTTGCTTTTACAGCCGTGGCTCTAGACTACTTACTTAACCCAGCTTTACTTTTTAACTCACTGGTATTCACAGTACAGCAGAGAAGGTATTGTGAATATAATTTTACAACTCATTTTATTTTGCCTCTTGTGAAATGCATATTTATTAACCTGGCAAAATTTCCTGCTGGGATTTTATGCCAATTGTAGCTCCAAATTCTCTCATGAATTCATTTCCCTTTGAACATGTAAAATTGAAAAGAAGCTTCAGCCAACAATTCTCATTTTGCTTTAAAGTATCCAATAAAATAAAAAACTTTAAATATACAATTTAATAGAAAGGATCTTTTTAAATAGAGAAGCACCAATTTCAATATGAGCATGAAGTCTTAAATAGAGGGAATGGTGCTCTTGGACCAGCAGATAACTGCAAGCTGATCTCTCTAATGGCAGCTCTGTAAGTTTCCACCTCTGGGAGAAACAGAAGGGAAGCAAAGATTTTGGTGGTAAAAGGGAAAACAGTTGGGAGGCCAAGTTGTGATCAAAAGCATACCTGAACCTCACTTGAAACAGTCTTTACAGTCGCCAGTTCAGCCTGGTACACTAACTTTAAAGTGCTTGGACCTTTTTATCAATTTGTCTAAAGTTTTATTCCACAGAATAAAACTTATGGTATTGTCACAGCTTTATCAGAAAACCTCCTGAAAGTACATGCAATAACCTGTATTCTTCTTGTATGTACTCTACAAGCTTTTTTGGAATTGCTCCCTGTCTTGCTTTGGAAAAAATTGCAAGAAAATACAGCTTACACGCTCTGTAGACCTACCAACAGTCTTCCCAAACTTGCAATAATTTGAAAGCAGCACAAAAGCATCAGCTTGAAACAGGGTTATCAGTATAATGGTATAACAGCCACTTCTCAGTTAATGCTCTAGTTGCTTGAGCAGTGAGGTGTCCACTGTGGCTACACGCTCCACCCAAGCTTCCTCTCACCTGAACTATATATTCATACTCTTTTCCTCAAGAGTCAGGATTTTTAAAGCTTCATTTTTATGCCACAGACACTGTTCTACAGCTGTAGCCTGGTACTCATCCCAGCTTAGCCAGGTGATCTGTCCCACACATTAGTAACCTGGAAGAAAGAGGTGACCCCTACAAGAAGAGGTGAGACTTGAAATCCTCATACCTAAGTTACATTTTTGAAAGGATATTAAACACTAACTACAGTTACCTGGTATTTATATGACTATGGAAAGATACGGAGTCATTTTGGGTCTTGTTAAATTGCAGTCTTAGACCTTGAAAAGCAGCTTCCAGCAATGAATGTTTCCATATGCCAGTTAATAAGCTTTGAGTATTTCACCCATTAATCTGAGTGAACATCCCTTTATTCATCTCCAGCAGGGCCAGTAACACAGCCATTTGAATTATGTCTGCAGTGACTCTCTGCTCAGCCTCAAGTACAATTCAAGATGTTGGAGAGTCTCTTTAAAGCCTTGACATTCCTGAAAAAAAGAATGCCTGCAATCTTATAACTGAAGCAGCTATTAAAATACTCCATATCATGTAATCCAGCATTTAAGCACAGCTCTGCAGAGTGGGAAGAAAAGGTTTCATCTTTAAGAATCATCCATTCTCAAGTCCACCAGATTCATGGTGAAACTTTCTGACAAGCTGCACAGTTTTCCTAGCATGAAGAACAATGAGAAGTGTGTTTCAGATGGCTAAAAGAGGGAAAAGGATTTTGCTCTGGGATAGAAAGCAATGGTTTGCAAAGCAAAAATGTTTTGGAGAAAGAGTAACTGCATAACTGAAGCACAGCAGCTTCAGAAGCCTCTGCCCACCCTAGAGCCATGGATTCAAGTGACCAACCAGTCCCTCTGCTCGCACAGATCTCCAGCTGTACAAGAAATATAGCACATGAAAGTCATAGCCAAACTGCTTACAAGCCATATAAACTGGAGAGCTATCAATGGGTCAAGCTAACATGATCTGTGTTCAAACAGCGAAGGCCTAATTAACAAGAAAGGAAACAAGTCAGGTGGAGTTGTGCAGTTTTATTTGAACAAAAAACAGTGTCGATGTTTTTAATAAAGTCTACATTACACTAAATGCATGTACATTTGTAAGAAGATATCTAGTTGTAAAGAAGGTGCAGGATAATATGTACAATCATAGTTAAGTTAAAAATTCACATTTTACATAGATTTACTTGACAGCCCTGTGCTTTGATAGTATATAACTGGAAACCAAGAGGTTAAAAAAAAAACAAGAAATTTCAGCTGGAGGACTGTTATAATGCACTCATTTCTCAAATAAACTAGTTCACAGAATTTTTATTTCTTCTAAATCAAATTTTGGATACAGTTTTTAGAGTGATTAGAATTAACATGTTCAATGAGTATACTGATGTAAACATTTTTCCAATGGTGAGATTTCCTTCCATGAAAACCTTCATTTTATGCTGTAGTCTGCTCTCCAGCTTTTACAAATTAGAATTATGCAGTATGTTTCTCAATACATGGTAAAAAAATATCAAACAGCAAGGGAGATATGTTCAAAAGACACTTTGAAGCTTTTCAGTCCACTTTCACAACACTGTAAATCTTACTTACAAACCAGAAGCAGGCAAAAAATCCAATAGTCCCTAAAATGAGAAAGTGAAAATGGTTAGTTTATCCTCCAGTTTGTGCTGAGAGAAAAATCTAACAAGTCTTTCCCAGCAGGACAGAATATAACATTGTAATCCAGCTAACTATCCCAAATAGCACCACTTGTTAAATTTAACAACACACACACTCTCCCTAGGCTAAGTTATTTATTTAGATCAAAGATGACTTTTAGGACCAGACTGATTGATGGACATTTAAAGCACTGAAGGTGGTACTACTATCACCACTAGCAGGCACACAAGCACCATGTTAGAAACTGAATTTTACATACAAGCAAACTCAACATGTACCTAAGTCATTCTGGTTTGTGGTTTGGTTGGGGTTTTTTTTTTTTTTTTTTTTTAAAGGNNNTTTTTTAAAGGTAGCTCACAGCCACCTATGAATTATGCTACAGAACATGACCTTGGGAAAAGTCACCTGGCCAAGTTTTCTGTTCTACTGACACTCAAGAGCAGTGACCTGCTTACTCTGAATATCCTGTTACTGCCTTTTGCTAAAGCAATGCTCTGAGCACTACAGTAGTTGGGAGCAAGCATCAAACAAAACTAGCAGTTGCATACTCAAACCAAAATGTACACTTTTATGTAAAGTGTATTCAAGCTGTGGATTTGCTTGCCACAGGTCACTAAGGATACTAAAAAAATACAATGTTTCAGGCAACTGAACTAATTCATAAACAAAGAAATCCAAAGGCTATTAATTACAGACACCATTTCAAGTGCTAGAAAAGCCCCTGAGCCACAGCTGGTAGGAGGCTGGGAGAAAGTACCACTAACATGCTTACTCTGTTCTGTTCTCACACTTGTTAGCTGATCTGTGGTCTGGCTTGGTATAACCTTCCTCGATTCCTTACCAATCCGGTTCTTTATTCATCCAACTCAACAGTAGGAGGCAAGAAAAAAAAAAAAAAAAAAAAACAAACAAACCATCCAACCTTCTGCAAGCACTTTGAGGCATATGTCAAGTCCTATGGCTTGAGTCACCAGAGTACAGAGTAAGATGATCGAGAGAGGAGACGACACTGAATGAGATTGGCTACACCAGTTTTCTGTTTTTAAGCTGAAGAACAAGACTGTGGTTTTCATCCCACAGTCACCATTACAGGGCAACTGCAAAGACATTGGCCAACACATTTATTTTTGAATTCTTTAAAAACTTAGTATGCAAGGAGACATTGACTCCCATACAAACAAGTCTTAAAGCCACTAAGGGAAGTGACACATTGTTTCTCATGCTCTTACCTATGCCTAAATTGCCACACATATTAATCTTTACCAGCAAAAA
>VXAL01008727.1:8608-20131 GCA_013399475.1 Chauna torquata
TAGCCATTTCCACCTGTGTATGTGGGCCCTCTTTCTTCAGAGTTACTTCTTCATCTTTATTTAATATTATGGAAAACATCCATAGGAAGCCAAGACCTACATATTTCATTTTGCAAGCCTCTCTGCTTTTTGAAATATTTGAGATTGGGCCTGTGTATATGCAATTTGATTACGCTATCACAAGAGAAATGATTTAAAAACTAAATTGACCCCTTCTTTTGACATCGGATCAATGCACCCATGAAACATACAGCACAAAGAATTATGGGTGAAAAGCATTTACTAATTTATCCCTTGCTTTTGCAGCTGCTTCAGCAAAACATGGAGTGCTTACTTAAAAAAATAAGTGGCATGAGACAGCCATCCAAAATTCTTCTACAAAAATAAATCAGAGCATGTTTAAAATAACAATTCTCCTGAAGGACTTGACATTACTATTCATTCAGTAATGAGACACGGAATATTCACTCAACCCATAAATCACACATGTCACAGGGAACAGCAATAGGACTTCATATTCTCCTTTTCTACCCCTTCAAGCCCTCTCTCATAATACCTCTACCCTGGGGAAATGATGAACACTTACAGGAAGAAAACTGCTCTACTCCCAATCCCATTCAATCCATATCATCTAAAACACGGCAACAGCTTGCCACAGTGGCACTGCAATATGAATAGTCATCTGCAAAGGATGAAATTATCAGTATATTTCAAGATATATCCTGGATCATTCAAAAGTTTTGAAATAGTGTTAACTGTCTTTTTTGGTTTTGTTTGTTTGTTCTTAATGTCTTTTGGCTTAGGAAAATATACTAGAGATCTTAGGATATGCAACTCATCAAAAGTAAATTTAAATCATTGTATATTCTCTAACTAAAGCTGTGGTAGTGCTCATCTAGCTAAGGAATATTGTTAACCTAAGCTATTCTCCTAGACTTGATATTTTCTAAAATAATCCCAGTTCTCAAACTAAAAGATAAGACCACGTCAATATACCTTTTCTCCTTTCTCCACTCTAGCTGCAACACAATTTGCTCACGGCAGAAAAGCAAATGAACAACAAAATACTGTAATGCAGACACCCTTGCAAAAATCTCACACATCTGCAGCATGAATTTCTACTGCTCCCTAGCAGATTATTTCTTGGTACTCTCCTCTTCACCTTTCCCAGAGAAGATTTTTACCATTGTATGCCTGTATGATTCTCCCCACTCCTAAAAACCAAGAATCACGTTCTCTGTACTGATGTCCTCTTGCATGGCATAAATCAGTTAACACATTTCTTTTATACAGCTGAAAGGATTCAGAGACTTTCAGCCAGACAGCTACAGCATGTCTTTAGAACATGGGTTAGGGTACAGCAAGTACTCAGTGCTACTGTCCAGAGCTAACAATCCTGCTTTTCCCTAGTATAATAGCATTTCTTCTTGTAATTCATATTTTCATAGATTTTAAAAAGTTATTTCTAGGCTGCTTAATTTCTGCCTCAAACTACGTAAAGGAAGAGTTCATTTTTCCATAGCCCACTTAAAGAATCCAGCCAATAAGATGCAGCCAAAAGCAAATCCTGGAGAAGAGGAATATTTGACAGTGTTTATGCATAGCATCATATTTGTAATACCAACTGTCCCAGGCAATTAAATACAAGTCATTCTGGATATTTTGAGGAAAACTCCATTGGAACTGGGGGGAGTGGTGCCAAGACATGCAAAAGCAGCTGTAATTTCATGTCAGAATATAAATCAAACCATTAAAAAAGAACCATCATAATTCAAAAAATGGGAAGTCAGAGAGAAACCTTCAGCAGAAATTAAAAGCTATTTGGAAGAAAGTTATCCTCAATAGAAAAAGGGACTTCTATTCAATGTCAGTGCCAGCGAACATACAGCATGAATATGACCTGGCAGACAGCTGAGATTTAGAAACCCATAAAAACCTCTCAAGATCAATTAAATAGAATTGTGTGCTGTGAGACCAGTACACACTAGGAATCAGGCCTTCGCTCCAGTCTGTATTATCTTAGTAAGTACGCATATGAGAGAGCACATGCCTAGAGGACTTTTATTTTGCACCAATATAACTCAGCTGACTACAGTAATGAAAGCAACGCATTCCATATTTTTGCTTAATATCATACTCACTGTAACAAGCAAATTACAGGAGGACGGGGGAAGCAGAAGGGAGTAGAGACCAGTGCAGGTAAATTACAGCCTCTCAGCAGAGTGCTGCAGCAATAAGCACGTGAACAACCTGTGAATGACAAGGCAGTAGAGTAGCACCTATTAGTGAATTGAAAGCATTGAGAAGCGAGCTACTGGTAAAGCCGTTCACACCTAAAGCTTAGATCAGTCTTTTAGGACACACTACCACTCCCCATGTTGTTCATACAAAAGCAGAGACTATGCAAGTGCTGGGGAGATTTCACAGAATATTCACTGCCATGGAAAGGAGCAAAACTAACATCAAGTTCACTTTTTTGCAGGGTTCTTTTACAGTATGGTCTAGTTGCAAATGCTATGACCCTCCAACCATATCCCCCAAATGGTGCATGCTCATATGTTCTTGAGACACATGAGCTCTCAACCTTCATTTTCATGTAACAGTACATGCCAGGCAATTTGACCATGCCCCTATTAAATTGCATGTTTGTGAAACTGAACCTGAAAAGAGAAATTTCCTGACCATTATGGAAGAGAAGCTGAAAAGATCAATTGATGTAACCTGGTCATGACCCATCTATTATTCAGAGGAAGTAATAGGGCAGATAGTGTTACAATAGTTTCACACAGGTGCAGCACCATCTGCTTCTGCTCTTTTTTTTATGGGGCTATTAGATATTCAGCCCTAAATCCCTAAATTAGGTATAGAGTGAAATCAGTAGGTTGAATCTTTATGAGCCAAGGGAGACCAATGTCGAACACTTTGAGGAAGATCAGCAGAAGAGAAGTCTGAAGAAGCCTAGCACTAGGCTGCATCTTCCAGGCATTTAGGTTTAAATTTCTAATAGCCACTTCACCAAACAGCAAAGATACTCTTTAAACACTCAGATGCACGTGTGTCAGATAGGGCCTATTGTTTAGCTGACTCTGAGATTTCATTAACAGAGATCATCTCCTTCTCTTTTGTAGACTTCCAAAGTCGGGGGCAACAATCAGCTGCACCTGCATATTTTCATCCAGATCACAGTGCTGGATCAGTACTGGGTTTTCAGAGGGGTTATATGGGACTGTTTGGTCTCGGAGGATGGCTATCAGTAGTCATTCCTCTTGCACTTTCAGAATTCAGTCTGACCTTTAGGTAAGGACTTGTTTTGCAATCAGATTTAAAGAGCTTTTTCTTTTCTTTTTTTTTTGAATGAGTATTGTTTCTTCAAAATTCACAACTCTGAAAGTTTCAAGTTTGAAATTGGAAGTGTCTGAACATATTCAACGAATCTTCCAACACTTCTAAGTTAGTGTTTTGACAGCAGGAACAATAGCCCATCATGCAATTTCTGGCATTTAATAAATATTTAAAGTACCTTTCAGACACATGATCCACGCACTACATTGTACATGCTTAGAGGCCTCCCAGCTAAGGCAAACACATTCAACTACTGCACTACAAGCTTACTAGAAAACTCACCCCTCAGACTTATGGTAAAGGGCAGAATATTACTGTTATTAGCATTGAATGTTTACAACAAGGACTCACCATTTATTTTTTCAACTGGAATTTTCCACAGGATATCTTGATGATTTTTGTAGTTTACATGTAACAGATTTTTCCCTATTCAAATAATTAGTTGGGTGACTTCAGTTAGCAATGGCGCTCCAAAGACTGAAAAGATAAGTTTAGCCTGGTTAGAAAAAAAAAAAACCACAGTCAGAAATCTGGAAAGTCTTTTAATGATATTAACCTACTTGAAATTTGTACTCAGGTGCTGACAAAGTTAAACTACCTTACTGACCCAAAAAAGGAGTTCCCATTAAATTGCTACGGACTTCCAAAAACTGAAGTCCTTCCTTTCTTCCATTTTATTACAGGATAATACATTTTTATAAAAAATCAATAAAAATAGCATGAACAAACTTGTCTGCTGCATTTGTTAATACTCTATCATAAAATACTTCTCAATCAAGATATAAATTGTCAGACATGGAAAGGAATGTAAGTGCTGCTATTTTTATTGCGATAGTGCCAGAAATTTTCAAAAAAGACTGGGATTCCAGTCAGAGTGTTTGATAAAAAGCCCCTTCTGCATTAGGTCACCTAGCATTCATTCTTCTGCTCCAAAATAGTGCTGAATTTCCCAAATGTTCTGCAACAGTGCATGCTCAAATTAGCATGTTTATTTGAAACCAATCTCCCAAAGTGATCACCCAGTCTGGAAAAAACAGAGTGGTAAAATTTGTCAAGTCCAAGGCATGCTATGAACTGAATGTTTCGAAATGCCTATTTGTAAGAGAGGTGGAGTCAGGTTTGAAGTCAAATGTTAAATATGAAAATGAGTGGCTCAACCCTGGGCATAAACAATCACTGTGATTGTATGACTGTTTAAGCAGATGTGAAAGTACGTTTTTTACGTGCTTATACCAGGAATTTCAGGCACTTTCCTTTTCCACTGTAATTACTGGATGATGGAGTCGAAGTTCACTACAGGACAGTTTGGAAGCTTCCCTGTGGGAGATGAGGTCCTGCAAAACAGCTGTACTTCCAATGGGAATTGATAGGTTTCTCCCTCAGGTGACTCCAATGTTATTTTGGCTGATCTGGTTGCTTACAAGGCTGATCTTCATGAGGCAGGCTAGTCAGGACATTAGTTGACCTGGATCCTCTCTGTCAAGAAACTACTCTGACAGTGTTACTCCTTTGCAAAGATTTAAATGCAAGACCGTGTCTTGGTACTAAAGTGTTTCTTTCTCAAGTATCTTCTATCTGAAACAGAACACTTGAATTTTTGGAGGTGGAAAGAATAAAGAAATGAGGTACACAAGTTTATAACTCACATGAAAAAAACACAAAAAACACATGGTTGTTTCTAGATTTTCCCTTTTTGGTTTTTGCCACCAAATGGGCAATCTGTCTAACGTTATATAAAATCATCACTATTGCTATCTACAGAGTGACAGAGAAACAGGACAACACTGAAGATGGGTTTCTTTACTATTATAGGATGCAATAACTAATAATAGATTAGATCTATTCTATTTGCACATGCTAGAGACATGGAGAAGAAAACTGCAAGGAAACTTTTGGTACCTCAGTTACTCTTACTACGTAAGACTCAGGAATGGTGGAACTTGCTAAAAAAAAGTGTTCAAAGAACATTTTGACAAGTGTCAAACAGGAGGAGGAAAGTTGTAGCTCAAAAAATTTCCTTTAGTTTCTAGACTTTCCATTTTGTTCACAACGTTTCATTGTGCAGTGAACTGGCCAGTAGTATATGCACAAAACTGAAGAATGAGAATTAGAAGTTTGTTCATATTTCAATATCTCCAAAATATCCACTTCAGAAACGTGTTTCATATGTAGAAGCAGAGGAATCTGACCAAGTAGAATGCCAAATGGGACTTCACTTTCCTAAACGCGCGACGGAATAACAAGTTTTAATGGAATGGCATTGCACTGATGGAAGTGAGCCTAAAATTGGGCTATGCAAGGATAAGTTCTGATTTGCATTAATGAATATAGAAGACATAATGTTTAGTAAATTACTGAAAAATTCCCAGCTTGTCACTGGATGTATCTATAACGGCAGACTTGGAGCTGTACCATATGGAAAGAAAGAAGGTGGACCAATAAAGGCACATGCTTTAACAAGCAAAATGGAAGCAAAGTCTCAAGGAGTGATTCACTTTTGTTCTAGTTTGTCGCCTCCTCTCACTTTTACATCAGGCAAAAGCTTTTTTTTTTTTTTTATGTCCTGGATTCCAAAACCAACACAGTACTGCTCTATTCCTTTATAGAGAAATCCATTTCTTCTGCTAGTCATATAAAAAGTAATTTAATATTCACATAAGTGCTCCAGTTCTGTGTTTTCTTATCTGCTTCTGTAGCTTTTATTTTGACTTTTGAAAGCATTCACATTATACAGCACAATGCTAAGTCATAAGCACACTACCAACGATAAACATTAAATAATGCTTTGAGTACTGGACACAGTAAATAAAGATATACATTGAGAGGAAAAAGACGCAGACATATTGTTTCTGTTTGGCCTTAGGTTTTAAATGTTAAGACTTTTTACCTTTGTAAACATAATATTCAGAAATAGCATTAAAACAGAACTGACGGTGAGGATTTTTGCTTTGGTCAGTGTCTAGAAGTGCAGTATGGGAGTAAAATGGGAAAGAAGGCAGGAAGAAGAGAAAGCACGCACAGGCCAAGATCACCATCTAGTGACAGAACTTTTGCTTTGCAGAAGGTGTACTTGAATGTTAGACAAGTTTCTGTCCCAGAGAAACAAGCCATCCAAATCTTTTACAGTAATAATCCTCTACTGTAAGGACCGTATCTTCCCTCTTGGCGGACTTGGCAGTGCTAGGTTAAAGGTTGGACTGGGTGATCTTAGAGGTCTTTTCCAACCTAAATGATTCTTTTGTTCTATTCTATGATTCCTTTAGTAGTAGGAAAAAAAATTTAGAGCATATGACCTGGTGCAGTGAGGTACTTAATATTTTGTTCATTCTCTTTGTTTTAAAAGCACCCAAGGAAAAGAAAATCTTTTCTTGAATTTCTTTGAATTTGAAAGATATCTACATTTTTATGTTTAGAATAATAGATCTTTCCTGCAGAAAGGAAAAACAATTTGAAAACTAGCCTTTCAGATTAAGCTCAGGCCATATACCCTCTTTTGTTATTGCAATACCTTTTTCCTCCAGTCCTGGCTCCTTCTCTTTCACACATTACAAAGATTTGTCATAACCCAGCACATCCTATTCTTGGCCACTCCATCCGTTGCCCCGCTTCTCCATCACATCTATGTTCCATGCTTTCGCTTTCAAGGTATTCTATAGCTTGTGCCATTCAAGCCATCTTTACCTTATCAAGGTATTTTCACCCACATTCAATGCGTCTGTCATGTCACTATCCAGTGGACATCAGCTTCTCAAACACCGTTATGCTTTATCCCTAATCACTCAAGTTACTTAGCTTTGTGCTAACAGAATTAATCGTGGTTTAAAAAAATTATTTTAACCCTGTACTTTTGGCATGCCAACCAATGCTGTCTGTACCTTGTACTTCCCATCTCATCTTTAGGTAACTGTTTTCTGTTGTCTTACACTTAGTTATAACCTACTTGGGGTAGGTTCTGTGTGTGCAAGCTAGCACAACAGGGAAACAGTCTGTGAGTAAAGCTCTCCAGTGCTAGGAACTGGGCTGCACACCTCTCCCAGGTAGTGGCTAAAAACAAACAAATAAACCTAAGCAATGGGTTATGCTGAGTAGTTAGTGGGCAGCAAAAACACTTAACTCCTACAATGTGGAAGAGTACTAGGAATTGTACTAAAAGCAGGAGCTACACGCAGTAAGCTTTTGAAATAAAAAGACACACACTACCTGCAGGTACTAAGGCACTGAAGAAAGAACAGTTTGTACAGGAACCACAGGCATTCATTTTTTCATGGCAGGTTTGTGGGTTTTTTTTGTTATTTTTGTTTGTTTTTAAATAGGACCAGAGACAGTTTAGACAACTCTAAAGTAAAATGCAACCACTGCGCAAAGGTGCTTTTCACCTGATAGGCAGTGTGCAAAGGGATAGCTTTATTTTTTGGAACACTTGTGTTGAAATAAACTACATGGTAAATAGGACGCTATATTTGCAGACAACTGATTACTCTGGCTCCCCTCCTACTGCTAAGATTTTAAGCTGTATTCTACAACTACAGTTTCATTTAGCTTTTAACAATTTACAGAAAACCGCTACTGCCAATATTTATCATGAGTGGAATGTTAGTAACCAGTGTTGTTCTATAATCTGTCAACACAGTTGGGCTGATACATGCCATAATTAATTTGGACAAAAGGAACATTTCTGAAATAAAATCCCCTGTGCCCAAGCTTACTAGGAATACTACAAAAAAGAAGTAACAAGTATTATTTTTTAAAGGGAAAGGTAAAAAAAAAAACATGATTTACACAATCTATTTATAGCCAGTACAAGAGTTCAAGTAAACACAGATACTTCTAAATGAAATTCCGTGTTATATCTACACGTACGTACACATATCTTTTATAAAACATTAATGTGCAGTTTTACTCTGGTAACATCCACCTTGCCAGGCTAACTAGTTTTGGTATTGAAAAAGTGAAACTATTTCTTGTGCATCACAGAAGTGAACTTGATTCAAAAACCTTTTTGTAAAGCTGAGCAAAGAGTAATGGCTTAACACCATTCCCCCCAAAAAAACTTTCCAGAAAGCAAGAAAGCTTGTACTTCAGGAGAAAATACCTCTTAAAAATAGATACTTCTAATTTTTCAGGAAGGAAACTGTGTCCTAACTCATTCTGAGTGAGCTGCTTTGGCATATTGGAAACTGCACCTGGGTATCATTCTTCCCAGAGAGAGGGCTCCAGTTTGGGAGCAGGGATGACTTACCTTGGAGCAGCTCTGGTGCTCTCAGCTCTCTGTCCTCCCCATTCCTGACGTGGACACAGCCCAGTTTTTCCCACAGGTGTTCCTGCAGTGGTACCATGCAGGCAGCCAGGAGACACTGTGGCTGTGAGGCATCCCTGTGGTCAAAAGCAGAACCCCAAAGACGCCCAGCTGTTCTGCAAACGCAGCTAGCCCACGCTGGGTACAAAACTAAAGTAGCTGCTTTCTTCTGGCAGTTACTATGAAAGTTCATACTTTTTCACAATATTGTGTTGTACCTTAAACAAGTCCCTCCAGAGTTTATAATCTGAAGACTCAGGTATTGACTCTTCTCCTCCAGACCAATTTCCTTTCTTTTGTCTCCACCCCCCTGCAATACAGGCTTGTCTTGAAAGCAAGGTTAACTTACAAATGATAAAAAACACAAAAACAACAATGAAACAAACAAACAAACAAAAAACAAAGCAACACTACCTTAAGATACAGCAGCCTCTTTTTATATAATCTTTAGCCCCTTAAGCTCGTCACAAGAAATTAGCTGTTGTGATACAGTCTAAAAAAGCAGTAATTTCAGTCTGCATGGAAAAAAAATATATAGATTTATTGGTGAATATTTTCTGATTGATTGAATACAAAGCAAATAAAACCTTATCTTTTAAGACAAGTGCTACAAAGCTTACATTATAGTTTGTCAAAATAGCATCTCCAAGAAGTAATAATTAATACACTGATAGTGAATTTAGCTTCCTTAAAAACAAAGCACATGTGACAAAAGCAGAAATAAGCAGCATCTTTATGCTTCAGCAGGTCAACAAAAATAAAATAAGCTAGGCAAAAATACATCCTGTTGACTCAGTATATTTTCCCCAAATAGCATTAAATTGCTAGCTGACAACCTCATGAACTACAGAAAAACCAACCTGTAGTTTGTTTCTGCCACCACTTTGTTTTCTAAATTATGCATATCCACTTGAAAAACAAATCCTTATTATAACCACAGAAGTGGGTGCCTCAGATTCGGTTGTAATTAGCCATTTACATACACTTCATTTACTCTGGGATCTGGCATTAAGATCATCTGTGAAAACAAGGGAGAAGTGAAAGTCTCACTCACATCACACTTTAGCCTTGTGCCAACACAGGTCCCACTGAGAGTCTTCTTGCATTTATACAGCGGAACTAAGATCCTTGCAGAAACACACCATTAGAGTCTAGAGGAATATGCATCACTTAAGTATTAATTTTAGCTTTATGTATACGTTTGTACATTTAAATCAGGTTCACAGAGTGTAAAACTTTTGTTACCAGGGTGTGATGGATGCACCCAACTCCTTGACCAGACTCGGGGTAGTTTACTTCCGTCAGAGACCGAACCAACGGCCTAGACCCTGACCAGGTCACGAACTTCTTTAAATTTCAACCTGTTCTTTGAAAAACCCACACAGGAACAGGTGACGTGATGTGCTTTGATGTTCCATGGCATGCTTTGATGTTCAGGAGCTTGGAAACCAGAACATAGGTCATGCAATTAACACGTGAATAGCAGAAGGTTCTTCCAAGACTAGTTTATCAGGGAACAAAAGAAGATGTGCATGTAAGGGGTCTTATACTTACCTTTTCCATCTTTTCTAATCCGACTGCGAGTCAACCACTTTATTCCATAACTATGACGGCCTGAGTGAGCCGTTTTTAAGCCTTCCCCACTCAGCAGCTGGCTGCACAGCGATCTCCCCTTGAGTTGGGATGCCTCAAAAGGCTACTCCTCAAGGTTGACAGACCCCTTAGCAACTGCAGATCTTTGGTATGTGACCGATACCATGCATAAAACTTGTATCACTGGGAATTAAGATCTTGTATTGGCAACTTTGAATCATGATTACGTCCTCTGTGCAGTAAGTAATAACTTGAACCTTCCCATTGGACTTTGTTAAGCCTCATTTTACAAATGTTTTACTTCAACAAACCGTTTTTGCTACTACTTTTGGTGCTGATTTTGGTGGAGACAGCTTAAATCTCGCCCGCAACACTGGGCATTTCATACAAAGGTTGATGTACAGTTTTATGATGAGTTATTTATCAGCGGATGCAATAAGCTACGGAAATTAAACAAAAATATTTTAACAGAACTTTTTAATGAAATAAATGATAAGGAGAATTGTGTTTGACTGGTTTGGTAGTAGCTTATATATAAAATTTACATTTTCTATCACAAAAAAAGATGTAAACTACTTAAAGGCTCTTGAAATCTTACAATTAGATAAATGTTCCACTGTGCATCCATATCAAAGTATAGAAGTGCAAACTGTGCAGAAAAACTGTTGTAATCTAAATAATTGTGCAACTGTTATTGCTGCTTTTCAAAGAACCTGGAAGCATATAATGAAAACACAGCTAAACAAACAAACAGTTGAATGGATGTACTTAGATCATTACTACCAATATAATGCAAAAGTTAACTACAAAAGGTTCTCAAAATTTTTTATTATCTACATAGAGAGAACTGTACATAAATAGAGAAATAAAAAAGTTGCTTTAAAATGAAAAAGTAGTGATCAAACAGTATTTACAGCTTAAGTGTCACCCATTAGAGTCTTACCATTTTATTTTCTTGAACTGGAGCTATTACATGAACATGCAATACGTCCACAACTTAAAATCAACACCTTTTTCAAAGACAATAATATAGACCATTACAAAGCACAAGTCACTTGTATGTTTACTCATGTCACTCCTCTCCATCACTGTTCTTGCTATCTTTGAGTTTCATAACAATGCCTAGGTCATGATCCTTAGCTTAGGTGACTTCAGCAAGTGGAAATATGAACATTTAGTTCTAAAATACAAACTGGCAGAATGTGTTCTATCAAAAAAAACAGTTTATGGAGAGATAAGCTGTATGGTGCATGATCTATTGTTTAAGTCACGCTTTATGAAAGTGGGGGGGG
>VXAL01008728.1:8009-43620 GCA_013399475.1 Chauna torquata
TTTTTTTTTTCAGTTTTTCTAAGTTCCCTGTAAGAAAGAAAACCTTTTGGAAATGCAGAACCATGATGAAACCGCAAATCCTTGTGTAGTTTTCTGCTCTTAATAGCCCAGCTGAGCATGGAAATACGCTCACTTGGTCTGTTGGCTTAATCTGTGGCCTAATCCAAACACAAATTTTTAGATAGATATGGAATCATGGATTTAAAAACTCATTTGAAAAAAATGTCTTTACAAACATAATTACTTACAGAACTATCATAATATTTACTATTATTAATCTTGATTTTTAAAATGGATTTTTCTTTTTGGTAAAAAGACAAAATGAGAAACATAATCAAGTTTATTTTATTTTCTTTCTTTGTGTTTAGGCAGCTCCTAGAGCCCCTTTAAGAAACATGTAGAGACCTATTGACTCCTGATTTAATATTTAGTAATGAAATTAGCTGAATGATAGATGGTAACTCATCTGGAAAATTCAGTTCTTCAGACTTGGAGTCAGATTTTCAGTTTCTGCTAAATCCTAATGAATCTAAAATATACTGTTTCAGGAAGTTTTGTTTGTTTGTTTGCTTGTTTTTAATTCAATCATAGCTGTAAACATGCTCTGGGACCTTTCTTCTACAACGAGATAGGTAATAAAGTTCTGCTACATATGATTTCCGCAGACATAATATTAAATAAATAAATGTTACCATTTAAAGTATAGTAACGTGCCTACAAAGTTCCTGAACCAAAGAGGAGAGCACATTCAATAAATTCTAACACAGATCAGTCTGAAAGATGTAGCTTTTCTTTACTTAGAAACTTTTGAGAAGGGAGGGAGCTGTGACTGTCCCTGAACTGATTCATTATTTCTAGCTACTCTTGTCCTCATTTATGCAACATTCCATGAAGCTTGTGTTTTTGTGAGATACTTGAGTACCTCTCAGTTATTGGGAATTTTTGTTTCTTTGTTTCATTATACTGTACACAAGTTGACAGAAAAATCAAGGAGTCAGGAGCTGAATTTAATTGTTCTACTTTAAGTTTAATCCTTAAAGTGAATAAAATATACTTTATTTTCCTCTTTTTTTTTTTTTTTTACATAGAATTCTAATAAATTTTGATTAGGAAATGCTGAGTGATAATGTTTCCATGTGCTTCCAAAACTCTCCAGCAACACTAACTGATATTGACGTTTGTCCTGTCAGATCTATTGCTCACCACCTCTGAATAATAGTCAAGAAATTGAGGAATGGTTCCTTAAGCCACTGAACTCAACAACCCACAGATTCTACCACCCAAGTGTATGCGTTTCTTAAAAGGACATATATTTCTCTTATCAAAAATATTTTTCTTAACTGAAAAATGCGGTTTTAGGTCAACCAAATCACATTCATTGTGTGGTTTTCTCTGAGAATATGAGGAAAGAAGGTTTGAAATTTTCTTACAATTTTATTTATACACTTTAATTTCAAATGGAGGTTTTATTTCATAATTGAACTAGATTTATTTGTATCCTTTGCAGGACTTGTTTCAAAAAGAAAAACAAAGCTTAAAATCTGATGAGAAGAAATTTTCTTCATGGTTTCTTAATTTAAGCCACAAAATGGCAAATTAATCAGTCTTCCCTCTGTCTTACTCTTCAGTACTGTGTAGTTTTCAGTACACAATTTCTCCAAAGCCTATGTAAATCCAGAAGATATCTGTAACAGAAGTTGCCCAAATCTGTATCAGGGAGCAGGGAGATCAAAGAGATAATCATTGTAGCTTCACGAAATAAAAGTAATTATCTATAGAATTTTATCATTAATGGGAAGTGTTAGTTGATACTTCCACTTATTCTTTAACAAATTCTTTGTGAGGTTTATTTGAATTTTCCTTTCTGAATGCAAAACATAGCCTAATTTTTTTTCCCCTGGTTCACTTTTTTTACCTCCCTGTTGACAGGTTAATCAGGTTACTTGCATTAGCTGTGTAAGCATTCCATACTATTTGACTGTATTTAGGCTTTTGCAAATACTTAAAATGCTTTTTTCAAAAATACTCAGGATTAACCTAAATCTTCTGAAACTAGCAGATAAATTGCAATAGTGTCCAACGGTGCAGATTTAGGCCAAACTGCCCAGACTTTCTGAATTAAAGTCTTGGTATTGAGTGTGTCTAGAAGTCTGATGACACATTAGAAATTCTCCATTGATACAGCATTTGATTTACATAGCTCTTTCTGTGCTGGTAACATGATGTTGATTATTATTTTTTGCTGAAAAGCTCTTCCTCTTAAGTTCTTCAAGGTCTTGCTGATGTTCTTCCTTCCTTTCCTCTTATTTCTTCTGATACTTCCAGGAGCTTTTCCAGACAAGAACATGCTGTAACTGCAGCACAGCAGTAAGCCTCAGAGAGACTGTCCTTGGCAATTTTCGCTTTACTGCACACATAGCTTGTCTGTTTCCCTAAATATACAGAAAAATGAATCTTACCAAAGCAAGACAGTTTGACTTGGAATATAAATATTTTGATGGAGAGAGATGTAGGAATGCAACCAGGTGGTAAGCTGAAATAATAAACAGAAGAAGGTCTATAAAGGTGTAGGAGAAAAAAGCTCTCATTTAGCTTGGAAAGTGCAGGTTCTAATGTGTAGGTTACATTTAAATAAGTACTCCATGTCTCATTTCTGTTCCTTTCAACCTTTAAACATTATTACTAGTAAATGAATCTTAAAACTAGGCTGTTTGCGCTCAGATTTTTAAAAATTGTGAATAAATTAACCAAAACTAAATTTGTGCAATGAAGGGTAGACAAAGTGCTATGAAATCTTGAGAAATTTTAAGAAAATAAATCAACCCAGAAGGCAATTGTTAGATGTAAAAAACAGGGTGTGCAGAAAGGAAAGATTAAAGAAATTGAAAAAATGATAAGATGTTGAATGCTGTTGTATTGTATTAGGATAACACCAGCATTACTAATGTATTTTCACAATGATGGTTTAATTGACTTTATTTCTAATAGATCCTGATAGAGATTAACTTTTCTTAACTACCATTCTTTACTCAAAATTGCCTAGGAAATGCCCCAAACTGTGAATAGTTGTTGTTGCTGTTTTGGTTTGGTTTGGTTTCATTTTTGTTTGTTTGTTCATTTGTTTTCCTTCAAAAGGGGAAGAGAGTCTGTTTTCACAAACTTCTTCTAAACTGGATAGTTATAATTACAATCAGTTTGTCAGTGAGCATTTTGTGACAGTCTAGCTATAGACCAAAATTAAATAAAAAATATTACTCTATCTTGTCTGATTTATGTATTTATAATGCATATGCATTTATAATGCCTGTAGAGTATGAGTACTTTTATCATAACAGCTGAATGCTGTAGGTATGATTTATGATAATTTATTCACATTCAGTAATTTCTCAGGAAATTTGTTTGGTTTATAAATTTATAGGTTTGCAAGCTGAACAATTATTATTATCATCATTATTATTATTTTTAACAACCAGTGGTGAAAATTCATATGAAAACAGAAAATAAGGTTGTATTTTTTCTCAGGTAAGAAAGGACATCAAACTCTGAACATATCTGACAAGTCAGTTGGTAATAACTGATACAGAGCAGAGTCCAGTTCACTCTTCCAAGGACTCTGCATCTCCAGTTCTGTCATTAACGAAGTTCAGGGCAACTTGGAATCTGATTTTTCTGAGCTCATTTCAGGTCAGCTGTTGGCATGGATGTGGAAACAGGGTTGCGTTACTTGTGGGAATTGGTGATCTTTACTTCAGCACCGTTTTTCCTTTCCCACCACCGTATCAGAGGCTGGAATCTGGAGGGCAGCAGTTAGTCAAAAGTAATGTGACAGTAGTGATTTAAGAGAGCAAACATATCCCAGGTTTATAGTTGGAGTCCTGAACTATGCTTGTGCTGTAATACTGAAGGGGTTGAACTTTATGGTTGAAAGTTTTCAGATGTCAAGGTGATCTTGAATTCCCAGGTAACTTGGTAATTCAACTTTCTCATCATGGTATGGCTTGACCTTCAAGAAAGCTCTATTTGATCCAATTGTGTTCACTGCAGTCTGTAGTGCTGCAGTGCTACAGTAGCACTACTATGCTGATTTTCTCAGTTATGTTTCAGTATGACTGCATGTTTAAGAAGTAGCTAGAAGTTCCAGGTGGGACAACATATGCTTGATTTCATAGAAAATTTTATAATATTGATTTATTTTATGATGTATTAAAACTTTTCTATTTTCTTTTATTTTTTGGTAGGATTCTAACTTTGATATATTGTTCTTTGTATTACTGGATTACACTACTGTGACTTAAATATCTGAAAATTGTCCCCATTTGTAAGTATAAGGGGGTCACTACCCTGATTTCAGTTTTCTATCATATTTGCTAGTGTTAGCTATCCAAATTCAATAAAAGGCATGAGACATGGCGCTTAATTTCTCCACAACAACATTTTTCATTCCTTTTCTCCTTTGCTTTCCTTAGACTATAGAGTAGAATTTAGCTTTATACAGTGCTTTAGAGTACTTATGCTTTACTGATGCAGTGCTTTAAATAATAATAGCAAAAAATCTGGAAGAGATTCAGTCTAGATATCTAACGCACTCCCTGTGTTATTGGCTTGTATTGTTTAAATGTTCAGACCAAGTTCCACAGTCCTTATGTTAGCTCCACATTTTCCTAGTGGTCCTTTGTATCTCAGTCCAAAGCTTCTGGAATTACCCACTGTCTGTTGTGACAATTTCTACATTTTCCAATAATCAAATCCCCCAAAAGAGAAGGGAGATCCCAAACCTGACTTTTGGTAAATCCACTTAATGCAGCTCATTCCAGAAGTAATTTGTATTCATTCAGTCATGGTAACGATACCACAACTGTAACCTCTTTGGCATCATGATGGACAGTAACATCCCTTCTGAGTGCTTAATATTATGATCCAGGACTAGAAAGTTTTATTTTTAGTACAGTAGGAGTGATGTGTTTCTTAAAATAGATACCAAAGATGAAGGTTCCACATCCTCTTCTTGACCTCATCATTGATTAATTTTTTCTTTGGTGCTTTTCTTAATATACATATCTATAAAATGTATTTAATTTCATTTACAATACAGATGTTAAACTCCTGTGTTAGTTTAATCTCTTAAATCTGAGGGATACTAAAGGGTAGCTTTTAGTTCTGCAGATTTAACTTCTACTCTCTTTACTTTTTACCCTGAGTTTAAATAGGCTCAGCTGTGCCCCATATCTTGAAAGGGCTTCTGTTCTTCTTCCCGTCTCCCAGGGACACTGTCATGACTGAAAACATAGTCAGATCCTGGGATTAATCCTCCCTCCTGTTCCTTCACAGTACTACCCTCATGTAATTTCTTGACTATTTTGAATACCACATAATCACAGAAGAAAATGACATTAAATAAAAAAGCAGCAAGCTCTGCATATGCTCTTCAATTTACAAAAATGGAGATCTAGCAGTTGCTAAGGAAACAAAAAACACTTCTTTTCCTGTGCACCTGAGGAATTATCGAATCATTATAGACCAGAAAAGGAGATGAATATAAATATTTCAGTAATGTAATATGAATATAGCACCCTTTTTTTGCTGGAATGCTTTGAATTATCACTGCTGTGTTTTTTAATACTGAAATCCACTTTGCCATGAAAGCTGGTCTGTGATATATGTTGACCAGCTTTTTGATAAATATCCATATAGAGTTATTAGTGAATCTTTTATGTTAATACAAAGATGCAGTACATTGTGTTTCTCTGTCAATTACAGAATGAGAGCTTGTGAACGTCCCATGAAGCAGTAAGAAGTCTATCAGAAATTCAGAAATGCTGTGATGGACAATTAGAATAAAATCTTCAGAAAATGCTTATTAAGAATTTGATGATACTGAGCATCTCCTCTTAAGAGACTTTTAGATACTGTTAAACCCAGTTAGCAGGGGAAAGTGCAGAGTGCTTACAAGGACAAACTGTTTTCATTTCTTACATAATCCTATATAGGGGACCTATTTATGAGGTATTAGGATGATATAAGTGTACCTCTTTACAGAAACGTTTACGTCAAATGAGTGAGAGACTCATAAGAGATACCTACCTTATCAACTCTGAACACAAATTAGCTATTAATATTAAAATTACATGTAACAGACTTCATGTCCAAAGCTTTTACCTTTTCTTTTTTTTTCCCCTCAGTCCTTTGCTGATACATAACTACTACTAAAAATGATAATTTCTAAATCATTTATTGACTTTTATACCAAATTCAAATACCTACTCTTTCCTTTCTGATATTTATAGTGAAAAAGAAAGAGGCCTGTTAAAAATGCCAGATGTACATCCAACACACAAAACATGCCAAACAGGTAAGCCTGCTTATTCTTACCTTATTGTGGGAAGAAATCAACAATTTATTTTAACTGTATCAATTAAATTAAAAAACTGTGTGTTTCAACACACTTTGGGGTGCAAAGGCAATATCTACTTGTCAATCAGTGAAGTAGATTTTAAGACTAGACAGAAACAATTAATCTAAAGCACAAAGTAATGATTAAAACAAAAAAGAGGGAACTGAACTTTACAATGGGCCAGAGTTTTCTTTTTAAGCAGTGACAACCGATTATGTTATTATTAATTTTTCCAAGGCTGAAAACCTTTTTTTGTTTTGTAATTGTATTCCTTTTTCTTTCTGTTTTTACTTTGTTTTCATCACATGCAAGTGCCTCTTTATTTGTCTGGTTGCTCAGAAAAATACAAGTCAAGGAAAAGTCCTTAAAGTGTTCCAGAGTTAATAAGCAGTATACGTCTTCTGTGTATGAAACAATCACATGAATCTTAAGGATTTCATTTCAATATATATGAGGGGACATATTCTATTCATAAATATAGTAAGAACAACATTCTATTGATTTCAGCTGAAACCCTTGCTCCTGAACCTTGTTTTGAATCTACATCAGAACAGATATGACCTTAAAGGTCACCAGCTTTATGAGTTAAATTCAAAAAACTAATAGAAATAATTTCTGAACAAAAGGAACAATTAATTTCTGATTTAAAAAAAAAAAAAGTTAAAACTTTGAAATATATAATCTTTTTTTTTTTTTTTTTTTCCGTTCTCTGACTTTTACTTTTTGTAGAAATAATCTAAAGGTCATTCCAAAGTGCTAACAATCTTTATCTGTTTTTCACCTCTATCTACATTAGATAAAGATACAGGTGAATGCTAGAAATTATTTCCTAATGTATTCTTCTGTGCTCCATAAAGTTAAATGCAGTGAAATTCTCGATTTAGATGGTATAAACTTGTCCAGAGAAATCGTCCAATTTACTTACACAGCTACATTTTTGAGATAAAATGTTTGAAATCTTTTCTTTTTCTTTCTATTTATTAATTTGAGGGACTCTTTAAGCTTGCAATGTAAACACCAAATAATAGTAAAAAATTTACAGTGCATATCACATTAGTTCAAATCACAGTTTATTATTTTGAAATCCATTGCAGTCAATTGTCCTGGTTTTGGCTGGAACAGAGTTAGTTTTCTTCCTAGTAGCTGGTATGGTGCTGTGTTTTGGATTTAGGATGAGAACAATGTTGATAACACACCGATGTTTCAGTTGTTGCAGAGCAGCGCTTACACAGAGCCAAGGACTATTCAGCTTCTCGTGCTGCCCTGCTAGCGAGGAGGCTGGGGGTGCACAAGAAGCTGGGAGGGGACAAGGCCAGCAGAGTTGACCCCAATTAGGCAAAGGGGTGTCCCATACCATATGGCATCATGCTGAACAGTAAAACCAGGGGGGCTGCCTCTGCTCAGAGGTGGGCTGTGTTGGTGGGTGATGATGCAATTGCGTTGTGCATCCCTTGTTTGTGTATTCTTTTCTTTTTATTTTTTGCCTTTTATTTTCTATTAAACTGTCCTTATCTCAACCCATGAGTTTTATTTTTATTTTTTCTGATTCACTCCCCGATCCCTTTGGGGCAGTGGAGTGAGCAAATGGCTGTGTGGTGCTTAGCTGCCTTCTGGACTAAACCACAACATCAATGCATAAATTTCACAACGTATTGGTTTGAGAAATGTAAACTGTGTCATAATTTTCCCCCACTGTTGAACTACACCAAAGTCTTCATGCATCCACTTTGCTGGCTTCTATGCTATGAGAGTTGAAAACCTGCTCCATTTCTTTTGAATGTTCAAGAATGTTGGCTGTGTCAAGATAAAAGAAATGAACTTTCCAAAGCACAGCAGTAACTGAAAATGAGAATATTCAGCATGACACATTAATTAGCATTTAAACTTCTTAGAATACTGTCATGTCTAAAGACCTCCTGGAGAAGATCTTGCTGACTCTATAGAAATACAGCCGAAAAAATATCTCTGTTTGGAATTACTATAACATGATTTCTCTCTTGGCTATTTCAAATTTACTTAGAAAGTACTGAAAATCTAACATATAATTGTCCTCCTTTAAGTTTCAGACTTTTGATCAAGGTCAAATAGAAAATGCAACTTATCCAAAACACAGTATAAGGCCAATTTTTGCCCCTGTGACTAGTCACAAAGTGCTTATTGCACTGGCTGTACAAATCACAGATAATCTATTAGTATGTCAGATTTTTTTTCCTAGAGGGGCCATAATTTTAAAGGACTAAAAAACGTGCATTAATATAACCAATATTTTTTTTGTTCATTGGCTCCAAGATATCTAGCCCAAATCAAGCTCCTGTTCCTAACCTGAAAGACATCAGGGGACCATATCAAATTTGTTTGAAAAGAGCTTATCTTGAAGATACCTTTACTGGGTCGTGTAGCTAGCATGGACAAAGTGAGCTAGAGATGGGATATCTTCATCAGAAAAATATATCAGAATGTAGTCTATTTTGTAGTTTCACAGACCATTGCAAAGACACAATATTAGAAAGTCATTATAAATAGTCATTCAGTAATGGAATACACTGCCTCTGCTCAATATTTTGTGAATCAAATTCCCATGACCTAGAGGTCATTGCAAAATCATATGGACAAAATGATCAGAAGCCTTAAAATTCTTGTAGAAGTGGTTGCAAAGATTAAAGATGATTTATTTCAAAAAGCAGATGAATAAGAAGGGGCAAGGTAAATACACAATGATAAACAGTATAGAGAAAGTAGATAAAAAAATTAATAACATAAAACCCCAGAAAGACGTAAAAAATCAAAAGCTGGCAAACATAAACTCCAATAAGATATGCTCTGGACCCAGTTTATGAGAAACTGTTGAACTCTTTGGTATGTGCTAATTACTGAAAACAAAATACAGCAAGATTTAAAAAATAACTAGACATTTTGAAAGAATGTTTGGGAATATTCGGAATTAACAGGCAGAAGAGGAGGATGTATTTTCCTATTTTTTACTTTCTCTTCATTTACTTCCTCTAAAAGCATCTGTGTAGAGCCCAACATAATAGATGTGCAACAGATGTAATTATTACGTGAACAACAATAGAAGCCTTCCAATCCAACTTGGTGTCCCCAACAGTGACTAGCAATAGATGATTCGGAGGAAATGCAAAAAACTTATCTAACCACCAGGAGTTAGTTTGATTTAAAATGGTGTTTTAATACGATAGTTATGTGTGTATGTAATATTTGAATATACATTTAAGAGACATTATAATTGATTTAAAATAACCCACCTCTCTGTGATTTAACTCAAGACTCTGATTGCATTCCAATGCTTTGGTTTTTACTGTTGTGAACAGTAGGTTTAAACAAACAAATAAAAAGATGATATTCTATTTCATGCAAGATTTTAATATATTAGTGCTTGATGTAACTCCATTTTGGAACAGACATAGAACACGTCAAAATGTATCTAAGAAGAGAGAGAGGATATTGATCCTGAGAGGGCCTGCCTGCTGGGCTGGCAGAGGTACAGGAGTGCAGGCCAGTGCTATGCAGCCTGCAAGCCCTGCCTTCTTTGTTTCCAAATTCCATGTTGCTTGGCTGCTGTACCAAAAAGAAAACAGGTTTTGGAGCCTTCTTCCTCCCCCTCCCCCCAGCACTTCATTGAGCTGGGAAAGATTCTGATTTAAGTCAGCATATTCCACACACATAAAGTTTTATTTCAGGTATCTGTACTTATGACTCTTTTGTTCACTATCAACCTATTAATGTGACTGATAGTCTTTAAGTATGAGCAGAACGGCTTTTTCGCATTGTTCTTTCAATGAGAAAAATAAGATTTTAGGAGCAAATACAGCCATGGTAAGCTAACAAAATGTGCTCGTGTTGTAATAAATTCAGATCCGGTAAGGATTAGTACAGATAAGTGGTGTTTTATTCTGGTGCGTCGGGACCGCTACTATCCTCACTTGCATGGAGATTTCTGCTTTCAGTTGATTGAGCCAATTGAAAGACAAACAACTATATCAGTTGGCCCTTAAAGTTACAGATGATGTGGTTTGAAGAACAAAAAGAATTGCTTTCAGTGAGAAAATTTTGTCTGTCATCTATTCTATTCCACAGCTTTATGACAGTCTGTTTACTTTGATTTATAATCAAGATGTTCTTATTAGCTTCATGCTCGCTGTCTGTCACTTATGCCACTTATGATACAATGAAGGGCTAAAGCCTGAGGTAAGTTGAATTACTTAGCTTCCATGAACGGAACTTAGTTTCCACGAATGGAAAAAAAAATTAACAAAAAAAAAAAAAAAAAGAATATGCTGATAAAATGAGTGGCTATAAAGGGCAAATACATTATTTTTATTTATATGTTTATTTCAGTCATTCCCAGCTTAGGAAGAATTACAGAATAAGTCAAAGATCACTGAAAAACTAAATGTTAGATACTAAAAAGGATAAAATGAAATTACCAGCAGAACCAAAAGTGATATAAATGAAAAATCATACTGAAATTCCTTGGTGCTGTAATGCAGAGTAGTGCAACTGAGAATGCCATGCCGTTTAGCTGTATTTGGTTTGTTGTAGTAGGCTGCTGGTACAATAGCTGTGAGACCAGATACAAATGCGTACCATATGATGACTAAAGAGGAGTTAGATTTCTTACTAGGGTTTAGAGAAAAAGCCACTATTAACTTACTCCTCCTCATGTGACACTGGTGAGCTGGCTGTTAGTGTTGCTCTTACTTTATATGTTTCAGGGCTAGTAACATTGTGGTGCACAGTAAATTATGTGAGCTATGTGCTGCAATGTGTGGTGTCAAAGAAATATCACAGAGTTGGGGCTTTCTGAACTGTATTTATAACATCCTGCAGCATAGTGATGATCGATAAGGACCAAATATTTTCAATTCTTTTTCAAGACAGCCTTGTATTTTAAATGTATGAGGTGATGTAGAAGTATAAATCCCACCGTGTTCTCTGTACGCTGTTTAATTTTGGAAATAGGAAAATGTACACAGGGGTATGGAAAAGGATAGAAACAAAAACAGTCTGTTGTAATTCTGTAGGTCTATATTCCCTTGCATGAATTTAAGCTTAAGCAAGATTTATACATCAAAGCATCTTAAGTCAAATAGGTACAAGGTACTCATGATTACACTGACCTATGCACATAAGCAGGTGTAACAAAATACATTCCCTCATAGAGATCACAGTGCTTTTTAACTAGTTTGTGGAGAGAAGGGGGCACTGATGCTGTTACAGAAATACTCTATATCGAAATCACAGACTATGTTCTGTAATTTTATATCACCAATAGGGTGGATTTCCATTTCTTGTGGGGAGTATATGTTGCCATTCTTGTATTGATACCTTGTATTGATTAAGTCAGGAAAGGCAAACTGGTGACATTCAGTTTGGTTTTGGAATCAGATTCCTAGACTTTCATTTTAGACATTGAGATTTGTTGTGGTTTTGTGTGTTTGTTGCTAGTAAATACCCACTGTTACTGAGATTCATAGGGATTTTTAGTTTCTGATTTTAAATCTGGATGTCTATTAGTAAGTCTCTTAAAAGAATTTAGAGAGGAGCTGAATCAGCATCTCTGAATACTGCTACTCTTTTACTTAGGTTCTTAGATATATATTCAAATATGATGATGTTTATCTATGTTTTTATAAAATAACGTCTCTTTTAACAAGTTTGATTTAAAGTATGCAATTCTTAAAAAATACTCTCATAATAAAGCAAGAAAGTCTACTTTGTGTCTATCAGCTGGATTAGTTATATCAGTTATATTAAAACATGATGAGAAATAAACACTATATGTCATCAACAATGCCATAGGAAGAAGATGCAGAATCAAAAAAAAAAAGAAAAAAAAAAAAAGCAACTTGTGAAATTTATCAAACAAATATAATGCATGAATACATCTTCTCAATTCTGATAATCTGAAAGATGCAAATTCAGCAACACAAACTGAGGGGAGCTTAAAGTGAAAGGCCAACTCTTTCCTAAAGACAATGAATATTGTTCTATCAGGTAGAAAGATGAACAGAAAGAAATGAAGTTGCAGTGACCTTATTGACACAAGCTAGCTCACCACCATGGCTAAAATACCTTGCCTTATTGAAAGTATTCATTCTGCCATGGGTGGAAGCATTGCGAGGTCAGAGAACAAACAAATAAAGGTGTAAAAAAAACATTTTCCAAGACTTATAATGACCTGAGTGCTTGATGGTCTTCTAGTGGTCCACATGTCTCCTCAGAAGCTTTCAGTTTCCAGAACAATGGGAAACAACAATGTAGTAGAAAGAATAGCACTTGGGTTCAACTTGTGCCACTTAGCTGAAAATATATCTACTAACCTTTTCACTAGTTTATAAAAAGTAAAAGCATAGCTACAAACAGAAACAAAGCAAAGAAATTCTAGAATTTTGGTGATAAGAGCTTTTATTGGGTAGTTAGAAATCAAAAATCTTCTTTCATCATATCAATTCCCTAATAAACATACTAGTAATTCACACAGATAGGGCTTTTGTTATACATCAACTGTTTCCTAGGAAAAGATTACATCTGTGTATGCTGAGTAATAATTACCTACAGAATCAAAAGTGAAAAGAAGTAAGATCATTTTTAAATGAAATGACACTGATCAAGAAATTTCAAATGTAAATTAATAGTAGATAATTTACAAATCTCAGAACTTTGTTCATGCTGTGTATAATTTGCAAATTCATAGGAACATTGAGGAAAATGTAAGATTGTTCAGACCCACTTAATCAAGTTAGAAAAGCCAGACCATTTCTTTTTTTTTTTTTNAGAGGGGAGCAAATTTGTTTTTGGCTTGGGAAATATTGTGGCATTCTTGAAAGGACGGTGATACTAGAAGATGGCCCTGGTAGTCAGAATAAGACTGTCCGCTTGCCCTCCATTTTGGCTGCTTGTCAACTGCATATACGGTGTTTTCTTAAAATCTAGAAAGCATAGAGGCAGAAATTAATGCTCTTTGTTTTAATGTATGTGCTGTGTGGGCGGAGGGGGAAGAGTAAACCTCAGATTTATTCATTGTTTCAGGTATAATGTGAAAATGTAACTTTGAATGGAAGCTATAAACTTTGCATTTTCAAATTTAGATCTAGTTTGAGACCCTCTGGGCCATGACAAGTAACAGATGCTGTCAATACAAATTACAGCGCTTACATAATATTGTGTCATACTTGAATGAATTCAAGCTTTCGTCTCAACTGCCTGCCTCTTACAAGGGCAACCACTTTTCACATCTGTCAAACCCCTTTCTTATATTCTGTACCCCATTGTTTAGGAAAAAAATAATAACACATTACCTATGAATGTTCTTTTTCTAGAATGTAGCGTAGGAGCATCTTGGTTTTCTCCTGGAAATTTTGCTCTTGAAAACCCTTTACCCAGAATATTATAGATACTGATTCTATGCAGTGAGAGTGGTACATTCCAATCTTGCTATGAAAGCCAACCATTGGGAACTTTTCCCTTCCTTTGCTGTTCTAGCCATTTACCTTAATACTGTACTCCTACTTGCTAGGAATAAGAAGATACGATTTTTCTAGCCTTGAAATGATATACAAGAAGGTAGACACTTTTCCTTATTATTTCATTTGAAACAAGATGCAAAAGAGACTAACAGAACAAAAGGGAAAATACAAAGATAATAAACATCAGGTGATTTAACTTTTTGCACGTTACATTTATATTCAATTGCAGTTCATGGGAAAAGGAATACCATTAAACTATCAGCAATAATCAGGATGATGACTATCGTGGATATTTTTCACTCCCTATTGGGAGCTGAACTGAGCTCAAGTTGAATTAAATACAAGAGAGGGATAAAAACTGGAGCAACTTTTATGACAGGGCCTGGTGGGCCTATGGATTCACTAGCCATTGCTTATCTTAAATAGTTAGTATCAGTCTCACCAAATAGCTTATCCTAATCGATGCAAGGCTATCTCAAGGCATTTACTCCAACCTTTTGAGGTCATAGGCCAATAAAAGGAAAGATCATTTGAGACAGGTGGTTAGATGTCCCTGAGGAATGTAAGTAGAATTGAATGCCACTATTATAAAATTCATTAATCTGAATGACTTAGTTAGCTGAATTTTAAACTGTTCTTATCTCTGCTGCTTCTGATGTCATTGCTGCTACAGGGATTTGGTGTTGGTTTATAAAGTATAAAATTGCTTCTTTTATGTTCTAAAATGCTTTTTAATTATTTTTTTTAAAAGAAAATGCAAATAGCATATCTGAAAAACATGTATTTACTCTAGGAGCCTCAAAAATACTGTATGATACACTTTGTCTAATTCAGTCAGGAATTAGACAGGAGCTAACAGCAGAAGCCTTTTTAAACTGATTTTTTTCAATTATTCACTTTTCCGACAAGTATATGGACATTAGACACATTCAGGTAATTACACACATATGCACACTACATGCAAGCTCTGTCAGCTAGGTGTTCAGCTGAAACTTTTGGAAGCAGCTGCTAGAACTTGTCTACAAAATCAGGTGCATGATAATAATGCAAATTGTGTAAGGCAAATAGTTAGAAACTACGGTATCAAGGCTGCTCAAAAAAGAACTAAAAGTAAAGAATACAACTGCTGCTGGAGGGCAACTTTGTTCCAATATACCCACTCTTTTGCATAAAGAACAGCTGAAATTTCTCACAAATCACTCCAGAAGTGTTAAGCCCAGGTGGTAAAAGAATTAGGTTCTTAAAAAATGCCTTAATTATGGGATGATGAAAGTAGAGAAATATTTGCTTATTTTGAGAACTCTTACCCGAAGATTCTTTTTCAGTGAATATTATTCAAGGGACAACATACAGGAGTTTTTTATTGTGATTTGTTTATCAAATTTCAAATTTTTAAGTCCATCAAATATGCTCTTAGGACCACTGGAGGGTAGGCAAACTTGCTTCAGTCTACTGAGCTTTCCTGCTTATCTAAGGCTATGTAAGTAGAATCACCAGTCACTCAGAATATCACTGTTGAAAACAACTTAGACATCTTCTACAGATTTATAGTATGTCATAGTTTTGATAGCCATGAATATTACGCTGGAGAACTTCTCCTCACATGCATTTTCTTTCTGTCACTAGCTTGTTTTTTTTTCTTTTTTCTTTTTTTTTTTTTTCAACATACCTGTGTTTCAATCACAGGTCTCTCTGCCTTTGCTTCTAAATTACCCTTCCAGACTTCAGTTTTACCCCTCTCCCATATTGTTTCAGGACTCTCTCCTTATCAGGGAGTATAGTGAGCACAGCACGTAGGACCACAGAATATGTTGGAGCAAAATTTGAGGAGAAGTAAAGAATTAGAAAGCAATCATCTGATACAAAGTCTTTGCATGTTATAGAAATTAACTCTTTTTAAAAATATGGGCAGGTATTTTCCAACCGCAAGACCTCAGTTTTACATCTACTCACTTTTAAAATCACCAGGAGCACACCTTGGTGGAGCACTGCAGTTGAGTAATAACTCACTTTAGGAACCTACTATCTACTAAATTTTTTCATTACATAGCTTCCACCTTCGTTATACTACAAGACCTATTATTGTAAAAAGCATAAGTCATTACAGTACAAATTCTTATGTCAAGTGTCCTAACACAACGCAAATATTCATTTGTAATAGCTCCTTATCTCCAAAATAAAATAGAATATGTAATCAAATTCATATGGGCTTATAATTTATGCAATGGGACCTACAAGTAGCATAGTCAGTTTCCATGCAAGAATTGCAGGAAAAAAAAGTCTTCCTAAAATACAACATGGCAAAGATAGCACGCAGCCAGCCATTAAATGGCATGCTGTAGGGCTCACACAGAATGATGGGAGAAAAGTCATCCCAAAAGAGCCTTCAGTGTCAATGGCCCCCATCTCACTCACATGGAGGTCAAAACTTAGGAAGGGCTAAAAGCCAGGATATGTTTCCTTTCAGAGAGAGAAACTATCTCAGAAGATTATCAGAAACAACTTGCCTACTGAAAGGCAGCATTTCTTGGCTCTAATTGAGTTTCTGCTGGCAGACACAAAACCTGTAATTTGGGAAAGACAAAAGACAGTCAGGCAAGCTCTCTGTGAAAGGTTTTCAATACTAAGTTGCATGCTCAAAGAAGGTGTGACCAAAAAATACCAAAACAAACAAAAAAATTATCCTAGTTACCTGATTTATTTTTTGCTAAACATGTTGTAGTATCTGTTTTAACAAGAACTATCATCATTTCATACCTCTCTCTCACGAAGAATGTTTTTTTGCAATATTATCTCCCAATTTTCCTTAACTGAGGCATAGAAAAGTGAAATTAATTCTAACCAGTTAACTACTCACTGTGTGTTTTCAACAGTGAATTTCCCATCTCCAGTTTATATATACCTATACATATATTTTAAAGACAGGAAATAAATTCGCTTCTTATCATCCTAAAGAGTAGGAAGGGGATATGTTATGTTAATAACAATATCCTTTGCATCAGTGTTTCTTTCATATCAGCATCTGCGTTCACAGGAGATATTTCTCCATTGATACCTATATTGTTTTCCTCTATTGATGATTTTATCACAGCTTCATATTGCTATTCATCTTTTTTGTTTCATCCACTTCAGTGATATCTTCTGTGCTGTTTCATATTACAGAAATTACTCTTATTTAATGTATAAATGGCTCAGTCCTGGAAGTCTTCAAAATGCTCACCTCTTCTTATGAGGATACGTATTATTGTGAACTTTCTATAGAATTAGTTAGATTTTACATACAGTATGCCATAAAATGTGCCATTTAATGTTTCTTTTGGAAGCATGTATGCTTAGCCTTTCAGTAATAAGTTTCCTAACGCAAGATTTTTTTTTTTTGGTTTGGTATCTATCACCTGTGGTACAGCACTGTGTCAGCTGGTTGATAACATACCTGACAATTACAGATAAATTACACGGAAAATTTGGATTATGTTCTAGATTTCAGCCCTACCACCTATCCCAAAATTGTTGGCTAAGAGTATTGGCTTATTTCATGTTAAAAACTGAGAAAAGTTACAGATTCAAGACAGACCTACATGTTGCTGAAATTCAAGACTGGATAAGGCATAACAAAGAAGGATAAGGATTATTTAATCTTATTTCTTTAAATTTTAATTAATGTCATGATGATGATGACAATCAAAAAATCAAAAATCTGAAAGATATCAAAATCTGAAAGAAATTCAAATTCTTCAGAATGAAAAAAAAAGTCACATTCATTATTGGCTTTGACATATCATTCATTATCTTTCAAGAAAAAATGCATGAAGACTTGCTGTTCTAGGGACCCTATCTCTGTAAAACAAAGACGCATTTGATAAAACACCAAAACTTTGAGGACCAGGGAAATGTAATCCTGAATGACAACACACTTTTTCTAGACAAAGATTGGTATGTAGAAGAAGACCAAAAGGTACCGCTAAATGAAAAGGTTTGGTGATTTGAGTAAGTAATCTGTTTAAATTGTATACATTCTTATTCTAGTTTTGAAGTTGTTATTGTCATGTCACAGCACAGGCCAACTGCTCCCTAAAGAGCAGGGTGCCAGGAGTATCTGGGGATCCCCAGAGGGGCATGGCGATGGTCCCATCACCCCCAGTAAGGGCACAGGCAGGCCGGTGTTGGGGGAACAACCAGGTTCAACTTAGGCCCAGCTGGAGCTCAGGCAGGGCCCAGTGCTGGAGCTTAGGCCGAAAGCAGCTCCTGCAGCATAGAGTGGGCCCTGGCCCGGCCTCCCCATAGCGCTGCCAGGGAGCCTCACACCAAGGCCTCTGCAGAAGGGGGCAGCTCTCAGCTGTGCTGGCCCTGGGCCCCCCAGGCAAACCCCTCAGAGGGGGATGCACCTGGGGCCCTGGCATCAGATCATCTTTTCAGCAGGGCTTGTCCTCACATGGGTGTGCAGGCACTTGGCTACGAAACACTGTGGCTGTAGTGGGGGTGTGCTGGCTCCCAGGCCAGAGCAAGGGCCCCCATGAGGCTATTTCAGGGGCCCGTGAGGCTCTATGGGATGGAGTCACCATGAGTCAGTCCCAGCACACCACGGGGCCCAGGCAGATATTGACAATTATAATTATCAGGTCAAGGGGTGGGCAGGGCCTCAGGCCACCACTGAAGAGCTTCTAAGGCCAAGTGGAGGGTCCTGGCTGCCCCTGAGAGGCTTCTGGGCTGGGTGGAGGCGTTCAGGTCACCATGGAGGGAAGCAGGACCTGGGGGCAGGTTAGGGGTCAGCACCATGGGGAGGCCTTGGAGCAGGCCCATACATCTCAGCTCAGGGGAAGACATGAGAACAATCCTTTGCACTGTCGTGGGCCAGAATCCGTGCTGTTCAGCTCGGGGATCAAGACAGTGTGATCTAACCATCAGAAAGCAATAAAGACCAGCCGCTCCATAAGGGATGGGGAGCTGGGAGTCGAATGTGGTACTGTGGCCATCCAGGCAATGATCCTCATCTACAGATGCAATCCCACAGCACAAAGCCTGGCAAGAAGCAGAGCAGGATGCTGACAGCAACAGGTCCTGTTGCCAGTGCAGTGATCAACAGGCAAACACAAAGTCACAAGCCAGGCCCAAGTTCAGTCCTGGAAATCCAGACAGTCCAGGAAGAGGTCTGGAGGCTGGCAGTGCTACAACTAGCATGGGCAGGGACTGATGGCCTCAGGCTGAGCTGAAATGGGGCTCCTAGGCCCACGAGCAAGGGTGAGGGGAGGCTCCAGGGGAGAAGGCTGTTAAGTCTATCAATTCACCCAGGCCCAGACAGTTATATTAAACCTTCATATCAGTGAGTGCATCTGTTCACAGAAGATGTGTCAGACATCCATCTCTCACAGGCCAGGCACTAGTGTGTGCTACGGTAATGAAATACTAGGTTATTTGAGTGGAAATGTCTAGCTCAGTGAATGTCCTCTTACCTCAGTATAGGGATTGAAGTCTGGGGACTACTGTATGACCTAATTCAGAAGATAGAAAGGAAGGTGCAGGTATTCCACTGTGAAAATTATAGAAACGGGGAGGATTAGTGAAACTCAGAAGAGGAAATGTATGCATTTGTAGCAAGCATAAACTCCATTTACCTGAAAAGCAGTAAAATCATTTTCTATAGAGCAGAAAGACGAGATTTTTCTTTCATTTGTGGACAATTCCTGAGCTACGAGAGAAAGTTCATGTGTTTGTGACCTGTGCCCATTGAATGCTCAAGAAAAATGATGACACAGAAGCAGAATCATTACTGTGACTTGACAGTACTTGTGACTGTACTTGACAGTACAAGTGTATATATCATAAAAAATAAGCAATTTTAGAATCTGACACAATAACTGCATTTTGTTGGATTTTTTTTTTTTTTTTGCAGGTTTTCTTTTTTCATATTTCTCCAATCATGTGCTACTAAACAGACAAACTGAAAACTTAAACCCTTGAGAAGAATCGTTGGAAAAATTATTTATTTAAGATTCTGGAGAGTCTAGCTGCATGCTGCTAGCCCTTGTGGAAGGGAGAAAAATTCTAGAGTTTAGAATGAAACATAGATTCCTAGCCCAGAATATTTGTCAGATATGTCAAGAAAATAAACTATGGAGCAGCTTATGAAGGTCAAATATTGCCTGAGCCAGTACGCTGGGATCCAGTACAATGACCTGGAAAAAGTCTACACTATTATCCTTTGAAAACAGAAATATATTCTCTCTGTTTAAGTCTGTTTCATCAGCAGATCTTGTTTTCTATGCCATCCCACTCAACTAATAAAAAATCAAAGTATATCTCAAGTGAACTGGATTTTTTCCCCAGGCCATAATTTTTCCAAAATAAGGACTATAGTTTTTGTTTCTTCTCTTTCAGTTAGAAAAGCATTTACATTGTATCCTTCCTACACTTTGACCATAGCTGATAATAAAGAGGAATCTTCAGACTTAAAGGAGGATTAAAATATGTCATGAGTATGCAAGCCCTCCTATCAGCTGTTCAAATCACCTGGTCATGACAGATGTAAGCTGTAAATTTGGCTGTGTAGGAGTTACGACACATTTGTTAATATTGATGTTTACTACCTTGAAATAAAAGGTGGAATCTATTACTAATGAAGAAAATCTTTAAAGATAAAACCAAAGAATTTGTCATTTTGTTAATTTTTTGCTAGTTACTCTATGAAAGCTACCTACACATGTATGTTGCAAACATACCTCCAGGCACCCTTTCTCTTCCCTTTCCTATTTATTCTGGGAACAGCCCAAATAGTTGGTACATTAGCAGAGATTTTCCCAAGAAAAGCATCTTCAAACAATTATCTTTGGTCAAATCAAAGGACTGAAGTGGCTACAGCAGGAAGAAATTAAGTCCCCAAACAGAATCTTTTAATCCTACTTCTGAATATTAAATTCTTACTGAGTTAAAGAGGGTTTTTTTTTTTTTTTTTGCAAGTTATTAGTCTTAGACTCTTGCTGTCTCTCTCTTCTCCATGTGTTCTCCATTGTTGTATTGTACTTATTTATCTTCTGTAAGGTAGCCACTAGAGAAAATGTATAGATTTCCAAATATCATACAAATCCCTGTTAAAAATGTGTGTGTTTTGGTTTTAGTACCTTTTCACTTGCATTATTAATTGTATGCTCATTGGTCACAGTAAATACAAAAGTGTCTTCTGCCTCCAAAGGTTAACTCTATTTGCAAAAAGTCTAATATCCTCTTCTTGCTGAATTTTAAAAAAAATGAAACTTAAAATACAGGTTAAATAGTTGAACCAAATGTATTTATATACCCATGAACAAGCCAGTTTTGAATATTTTATAACATATTTTGTGAAAATGTAGACAAATGTTTTTCAAGTTCCAAATACTTGCAAAATTATGCTGTTTGCTTTGGCTCACAGCTTACTTGTTTTACCAAGTTCAGAACAAATAATAAATTCATCTGGCATCTCTTTATAAAGATACAGATAGGACAGGGCATGAGCAAATAACAAGACAAATGCAGTTTTGTGATGCTCTGCTATTTTTATAGTGTAGAACTTTCTGGATAGATTTGTTACAGATTTTAGACACTAGGTTTATGATTCTGCAATAGCTATATGAAAGATGAACTGAGTGTGCTACACATGTCCTAACTCTTTAGAAATTTATGAAGAAATGGTTTTAGAAATTGAAAATAGATTTCAGCTTGGGTAATGACAGAGAAAATACTTATTTAAAAATATATGAATTGCTTTTAAATTTTGGTGGAACAGATTAAAAACGAAATTAGATTAACTTTAATTTTAGTACATATGAAATAGCTGTGTAGTTCCAGACCGTTTCACAAAACTTGAGCACAGCAGAATTTTTACCTCTTTTACTGATGGTAACAGAAAAGAGCTGAAAACCTGAGATGATGGTGAAAACTGAAAAACTTCCTTCAGTCATGAACTCCCAGTAAGGTTTTACAGTATATTGTCAGGATGCTTCATGAGGAAACTAATGTAGATCATGAATGAATAAAATTCAAGAATGAATGAAAAACTTCAGAGCAGGCTTTTGTCTTCTCTTTTATTCACCATGAGAATCATATATGAAGCAATTTAAATCCCTAACATTGAAATATACTGTATATAGAAAAAAATAATGGTAGGTATCAGATCTCAATGTCTCTTCCACTTAGAAATAATTTCCAAAGAACAAAACTGGCAATAGCCAGATATACTTCATACACATAATAGGGGAGCCAAACTGCCGTTTTGCCCTCCCTATTATCCCCCGTTTTCACCCTTTCCGAAGCCTCAAACCTTCCCCTGAAGATCTCCCATTGCTTTCCTGCTTGATTCTTACATGACAGGTGTTATTGGCACTCTTGTTCCTTCAAAGATATAATTCATAAAAAGTTCTTATTTGTGTATACTTATTTTATTATTCTTGTCAAATCTATGCTTACAGCGTATTAGCAAAAAGATAATCATAGTGGAGATGTCTCATTGTGCACATTCGAATTACATATTATCCCTTATTTTACATTGAATAAATGGACAAAGGAAAATTAAAGGGAAAAGTGACAGGAAGCTAAGCACCTTAGAGATTGACTAGCCAGAGCCAGCAGCTCACCAGCAGAGTTGGGGTTAAATATATTTTACAGTTATGGACATTCAAATTTCTTCTCTAGTGCTTTCAGCACTACTCTCCTATTTACTTTTCAGATTAATTCGCTGTGAGTTTTTGGAACTAACCAATCAAAAAGCATAAGGAGACCTTTAAAAGTCCTTTGGAAAGAGAATGACAATTAAAAAAAAATCTGATTGAAAAAACAGAAAGCTAAAAAGGATCAGTTGACATATAAACTCATTACTTTCAGGATATGTGTTTCTTAAATTAAACTACTCAAATATAGCATCTCAAAAAAGAACATATTGTTCCAGCTCAAATATTGAATGAAAGCTGAAGACTAAATATTTATCTGCATTGGACAAAGAAATATTCAAAGTAGTTCATTCAGTCAGTGGTTAGTCTATGAAGACATAGAGCAGGATTAATTTATGTCATCTGTTATCCCAATATTACCAAGAGAAAATTTTTAAATTAAAATCTCGTTTCAAGTGCTTCATTTATTACGCCAAATAATTCAGTTTAAAAATTTCTTTCTGTGTAAATGTAAGCCATTCTCAGTTTCTTTATTATATGCAGTTCCTTGTTTTTAGACATTATAGACATGCAAGGGAGGGTTAGAGTTCTGAACTGGAACTCTTTAAAACAGGGTTGACTGAGGTAAAGCACAATTTTTCTTCATACGTAATGATAGATACCACAGATTTTGTTAAGCTTGACATATCCAGCGGTTTCATTTCTTTGCTTATTTTAAAACAAAACTCACAATCTGGCTTTAATCATATCCCACATAGTTCCAATTGCCAAATGCTCCTCCAGGGCTTCACATTGACTACCATTTTGGTGAAGCTTCTTTGGTAGTATTAATCGCAAGAAGGTGGGCTCTTATTAAAGATTTGAAATTAATTTATGAGTCTATATCTATCCAGACAGTGTAGCTTCATAGTTCTGCATGTTAGTAATTTTCACATTCATTTAATCAAGTGTGTCTGCTTCTGAACTTGAGCAAGAACATGGAGAAAAAAAAAAAAATTAGCCTGCTTCTAAATTTTGCCTCTGCCATTGGAAAAAGTTATATCTGAGTATAGCAGATAGTTTGAAGAACTCAAAAACCAATGAGATTCTGTACAAAAGTGCTTTGAAGGATCAAAATGCCAATGAAGGACAGATGCAGAGAAGGACTTTAGGGTTCCGGTGGATGGAAAGCTTGACATAAGCCAGCGCTGTGCGCTTGCAGCCCAGAAGGCCAACTGTATCCTGGGCTGCATCAACAGAGATGTGGCCAACACATCAATGGAGGTGATTGTCCCCCTCTACTCTGCCCTTGTGAGGGCCCACCTGGAGTACTGCATCCAGGTCTGGGGCCCCCAACACAAGAAGGATATGGACCTGTTAGAGCACAGGTGTGAGAGGAGGGCCATGGGGATGATCAGAGGGCTGGAGCACCTCTGCTATGAAGACAGGCTGAGAAAGCTAGGGATGTTCCAGCTGGAGAAGAGAAGGCTCCAGGGAGACCTCATTGCAGCCTTTCAGTACTTACTTAAAAGGGGGTTATAAAAAAGAGCAACTTTTTACATGGGCAGATAGTGATAGGACAAGGGGAAGTGGTTTTAAACTAAAAGAGGGGAGATTTAGATTAGATGTTAGGAGGAAGCTTTTTACTCAGAGGGTGGTGAGGCACTGGAACAGGTTGCCCAGGGAAGCTGTGGATGCCCTATCCGTGGAGGTGTTCAAGGCCAGGTTGGATGGGGCCCTGAGCAACCTGGTCTAGTGGGTGGCATCCCTGTCCATGGCAGGGGGGTTGGAACTAGATGATCTTTAAGGTCCCTTCCAACCCAAGCCATTCTATGATTCTGTGATTTTGAGAGGAATAAATCAAAGGAATAAAAAAAATATGTGCAGTGTACTTGATGTTATCTTTTTGTCTTTCAAAACTTACCTGCTCAGCTCAGTTGTTCTTTTCAGACTATAAAATCCAATGTGTTTGGTGTTAGTTTTTTGGAGAGACTGGGAACACTGATATTCTTAAACCAAGGGTTGCTATGAATCTATAGTGATTTGCTGCTCAGGCCTCTATTTGATGGGTATAAAGCTGACATCATCACCCACATCATACAAGAAATTTCACCATGGAAGGCTACGTTTTCAAATATATAGGCTAGAATTCAATGATAACTCAGCAATAATTTCAATTGGAACAGGGTTAATAATTTGAAAAGCCCACCCTACATGTCTAACTGTGTATCTTAGCAATTATATATATCCTTTTATTGTTGAAGCACAACTATAAACCCAGGTGGATGTCAGTTAAAAATAATGGAAAAAGAAAGGGATATTTGCTTTGAAATATTAGTCAGTTATTTTGTGGTTTTGTGTGGTAGGTCTATGTGTAATACAGTAGCTGTTGTCATTTCGGGGCTTTCTCCTGGATCTTCTGTGTAGTTCTGGAGGCACAATAACAAGATAATACTGTGTTTGAAAACACATGCACTTACTTGACACAGTCTGAAAATATTTAATATTCAAATCTTTTAAGGTGCTAAAATAAAAGCCAAATGTAGATATCTCGCTTCTTTGTGGGAATTTTCATGCATCTTGACTAAGGGTACTTTGGTCCTCCTCCAGGTTGAAATTTCTAGATGTTAATTTGCTTGCATACCATAAGTAACAGCACCTTTAATGTTAACTGGATGTATTCTGTGGAGATCAATGCCTGCTACAACACAATAACTTCTGAGTGTAAGCCTCTGTTTGTGCAAATAAAGAATTAACTCCTATTCACTACTATGATAAATAGCTCAAAAATAGTAGTAGTTTGAAGAGAAAACCCACTGATTACACATTTTTCTTCCATTCTTTAATGGATGATTGTTCATTCTGTTTCAGGGTAAGACATAATTAGTCTGACCAAACACTTGCAGGTTTTGGCTCTATGCTGACAAGCTTTCCCAAGCTTCATTAAAACATAGCCAAAAGCTTATTAAGATACATGAATAACAACAATTAACTTAAGTGTGGGTTCAGACGAGGTTCAAATGGGATTTCAATTGTAATGCTGTCAAAGAAACTGAACTAGGAGTTACCTATGCCAGACATCAGAAACTTAAACGTGCTTCACAGTTCTCCGTGAATGAACTGCATTATTTATCATATTTATGCATTTCAAGGTCGTAGAAAAATATTACAGCAATAAAAAGTCGTAAACTGGTGAGATACAATGCACTCTATATTGTGCAGTATATTCTTCAGAATGATTCCAAGAGGCTAAAAGTAAGTCATAAGAAGGAATAGCGTAAGTGATCCAGAAAAGTTAAGTTAGTGGTGCTCATCAACTCATGTACTTCATTCTCCCCCAAAATGTTAAATCTTTCCAGAAGTCAACCTAAACCAAACTCTTTGTAGTTCATAAAAATTAAATACTAAATTAATTTATCAATTTCCTCCCTCTATTCTGAGGCATAGTTTTAATTCTACATTATGATGCAAAGGGTCTACCACACTCTGAACAGGCAAACTTAATTTTTTTTTTTACCTGCTCCCAATTCAGATGTATGTCCTGTTGCATTTAATATTCAGAAGATGGATCCTAAAAGCACAGGTGCTGCAATGCATTAGGTTGCATTCATATTCGCCTGGGAGCCTCTAAATAACATCATTTCTGAAAGAATGAAAGAAGTTGACCTGTATGGTAAAATTAAAAATATGTAACTTTTACTGAAGGAAAAAAATGAAAACAAAACCAAAAAACAAGGAAGGCCTAATAGGTAAAAGTACCAATCCATGTAATATTTTATAATACTTTCAGAAACAGTCATTAGGACATGAACAATGTATTAGCTCCTAAAAATGAACAGTACAGCTCACCTTGTTCTAGCCATTGTATCAGCCTTCACGTGCAGTAGCAAATAGGTATTAGTAAAGGAGGGCGAGAGATATATAGATGAAATTCTGGCTATATTTCAATCTCCATCAATTCTTTGTATGGTAATTTTTGTTCAAAATCAGTTATCCAACAATGTAATTTATGAAATAATCTATTATACACATTGATTTTTTTCAAAAACAAAACAAAAAAAGAACTCTGGGGAATTTAAATGTTTCCTTAGCATGTAACTCAGCTACAAAATAAGTGTAGAAACTTAATTCAGTTCTGTATCTTTATGGATTTGTAGTATGATCTTACCATGTATTTTATTAAACTGTAAAAAGTTTCTACAAACTAATTTAGAGACCTATTAGCTTGGCTTTTGTATAAGATAAAATAGAGTACTAGCAAATATGCTTTAGAGAATTAGCATTAGCATGACAAGGGGACAGACTGAGTGACCTACAGAAATGTAATCAGCTCAAAATTTGAAGATTTTGTTAGTAATAACATGCCTAGGACAGCTGTCTCTTTTTCCTTTCAGCTTTGATCTATTCTAGTGTCAGTGATTAGTGACAAAAAGAAACTTCTTGGGTTTTATTATGTTTTCATCCTCTCCTCTTGACATGAAACTTTATTGTTGATTTAATTGCAAGTGTTCTATTTACTTTGTTAACATCTCTGTTAAATGCATTCAACAAGCCATCAGTAAAAAAAAACATACCAAGAAAATGACGATTTTCCTTACATTGCTCAATGCTCCTATTTGTATGACATCTAAGGAGTGCCATTGCAGGTGTAAGTGTGCATCTGGCTCTACATATCTGCACATACTGGAATAGATTTAATATGAGATCCTCAGATAACGTGTTTCTTTATGGTTGCTACTCCTGATTAGACCAGTCTAATGCAGAATAAAAATCAAGTGAATTCAAGGGTTATGTTTTTCTTGGATGACTTAAAAAAGCTAGTAAGAAATAGACGAATATTAAGAGGCAGAAACTTTGTCAGTGGAAACATATTCCACAGAGATCTACATTGAATCGCCTAACTGGGAAAAGCCAGTGTGATACCTCTGAAAGGAATAAAACTTTTAAACTGACTATATTATATGCTGGGGCTTCCTATCGGGTTCACTATCACTGTGTTTCAATTTAGTTTTTCTCCAGAGTATTCCCAAAACTGTGACAGCCAATTATCCACAGCATATTCAATTTTTTCTATCCATGCTTATCTGGCTAATGAACAGCAAATAGGAACACCGGTCCTCACCATTTAGTTGCTCTGTGCAGCGTCTAAGATGGTGTCAGGGTGCAGCAAGGCCGGAGACTCCCTGGAGGCCAGGAGCAGCAAGGGCTCCCCAGGACAGCAGGGCAGGGCAGGGCCTGTCCCACCACCCCTGCCGGGGAGCAGGGCAGCTGGGGGGCAGCTGGTGTGCCATCAGGTCCTCGTGGTGCTCTCAAGATCCTGATAGTAAGCACCCAAGTGTTTCCTACCCCTGTTCAGCAGGAGTAAGGTACAGATTATTTTTCATCAACAGTCTTCTAAAATATTGCATAGTACAGAGAACAAGACTATTATTGTATAAGTATACTGACATGGATGTCCATAATTAGAATTCAGTATAGAGGGCCTGAATTAGGCTGTTGATACTTTACTGTATTAACAAGATTTTCTTAATCTGAGAAATTGTGTGCAATGTTACTTGTAGTCTATGGCAGAATTCTCTGTTGCTATGATCATGTGAGTACTCCTTTCGTTAGTTGTGGTCACAAGAATTACTAAAAGCTTAATGCTAAAAATATTATGTCCAGAATGGATTTATAATCATTTATAGCTTTAAAGAGAATTTTTCATGGAGGTTTGGAAAACTCCATGGTTTCCAAAACCAAGAGATCTTTCGGGGGGAATGGAAACAGGTTACTTTATAAATTTTCAATATTTCTTAGCAGCCTCTCTCACAGCAGTAGTCTTGATTTTTGTGATTCAGAACAGAGCCATGTGAATAAACACATAGGATTAGGTCTATTCATTGGCATTTATGGCTGTTGAAATGTTGATTTTGAAGTATGGATCACTATTACTTCCAGGCACATTGCTAAAGCATGTTGTGTTTAAGTCAACATAAAATAATCTTTTCCCATCCCTTCATTTGGTTCCATGCTCTTCACACTGTAAGTCATTTGAAAACAAATGTAATCCTTCACCCAGTGACACAAAGCTCACTGTTACTTCCTAAGTAACAGAGGATTTCTTCACATGGCCCATGTCAGGTGCATTGCACCCCATACATTAGCTGCTGGAGAAAAGTTGTTACATGTTTGAGGCAGAAGTAAATATAGAAATTGCCAGCATTAAAAGTTTTGAGCATCTTCTTCCTGCTCATGTTTTCATATGACGCAGAATCTTGCCAGAACAGGATATGAGTGGTGTGAATTCATACTCTCACCCTATTTTCTTTTCCTCCATCCCAGTACACATGTATTATGTCCACTCCTCCTTTTTTCCCCCATGCTGGTACTCTTAAAATGTTGCTGAAGATCTCTGATCATAATTATTCTGCAACAAGTATTTCAAGCTTTCTTTACAAGAACGTTCTTTGCAAACCACGGACCTTATGTCAGCTTTCTCCACAAAGATCAGTAGATAGTATGCTTCTTTTTCTTTCCCTGTTTCATTCGTCTTTGTTCTGCTGGAGATGACATCCTTCACCTACTCACCCACTTTTCTGCATGTTGTTGTTTTTTCTGCATTCTTCCATCCTAATTTTTTATTTGTTAGATTACTTCCATAACCTCTCTAAAATCCAACCTCCACTCCCCCATAACTGCTTATGCTAAATTCAAATATCAGAAAATGAGGCATTCAAGACATCTGAAATTCACCTCGTATTTATTATTTTTATAAATAATGAAATAAAAACTGAGTGAAAATGATGAACTATGGAAGCTGATAGCCTATGCAAATAGACAGTATTCCTAATACCCTCTTTTTCTCTTCTTCTGTCTCTATTATTCTGTCTTGGATCTGGCTGACTGCACTTTAGGAGATACACAGAACTGTTCTGCACAGCTTCTTGTACTGAAACACAAACCTTAAATTGAAGTCATAGGGACTACTGTAAATCAATTAATGAAGGATAGTAACTCATGTCTAATTCCCATCAAGAAACATCAACTTCTTAAACTCCATTGAAATTAAATATTGTTCTGCAATAAATTTAGTGACACTTGAATTTACTTTGTTTTCAGGTACCTTTCCAGAATCAGATTTGACAAGGCTGCGCTTTCCAGCTTAAACGAAAAAGCAAGGTATTCCTATGATATTGTGAGCTCATCACTGACAGAAATAAATGGCAAGTTACTGAAAATAACCTTCATAGCACTCCCTTTATAGCAAGCCCTTGCTTTGAATGTCATCTAGCATTCTTAGCAATAGCATCCTGTATGTGTTTTGATGTAAGATAGCACAGCTCAATTGTGTTGAATGACCTTTTGAAAATAATGATTTGCTGCCTATTCATGGTGTCTGTTGCTCTTAAAATTACTGGTAATCTTTGCAATGCTATCTCTGAACCTTCAATATTGCATTGATAAGTGTTTAAAGGTGTACTGAAAATCATTTTTCTTGAGCTGTGGGACACCCAAACTGATAGCAGATTATATAGGTAGACTTGAAAATAATAAATACTTGTTTTCTAAAAAACAAGAGGATAGAAAATCAGCTTCCTGTTTTCACTTACCTGCCAAGACTAGACTTTACATTTCTCTTTTTCCTGAATTGGCTAATATTGCACTCAGCTGAGGGATAATTTTCAAAAGGAACAAGATTTTCAATCTCTTTAAAGAAAGTCAAGCTAGAGTAATAATATCTATCAACAGAGAAAACTCAACATTTTGGAAAAAAGAAATAACAAAACAAGGATTTCCATAGGTGACTCCCAGTGCATACAAGCCTGTATTCAGGAGAAACTTGGTCAGTGTAACTGAAAATACAGACTCCTGACGTCCATCTAGAATGGCAGCATTTTCAAACAGTGCAATTTTCTTGATAATCAAATAATTTTAAAATACAATATTGGATTGTTATATTATTTGTATTTGTGATATTTTCCTGCTCTTCCTTATTTTTTAGGTAGGAAGAGTTATGTGATTCATTACACAAACAGTAGGGTGAATTAGTGAACTAGACATGTTTGGGATAGGCATGGGATTTGGGATAGGTAATGGGAATTGAGATAGGAACCCTAATTCATTCCTATTTGCATGAAAGACTTATTCCTGGATACAGAAGTTTTCTTCAGTGGTCAACATGAATGAAGTATCATCTTCACTGTAAAAATAATTATATACACAAGGAGGCAAAAACTATTAAGTAATGTATACAAAGTTGAATTGGCTCCATTTAAAGTTAAAACATCATATGTCTTTCTGGTTTTAAAGAATAATATTCTACTATTCTACATAACACTGTTTCTATATTTCCCCAAGGAATTATATACTTTATGCTTTTGAATGTCTTTTTGTATAGCATTTCCTCATCTTACAGCCACTTACACTATGGCTCTAAGACTGCACATAAGACAGCATCTACTAGATACTTCTTGATATGGTCATTACAGAGAGCAGCAGTAAATTACACCCCAAATACACATTCAGACCTTTGGGACTACCCACAGATTAATGGGTGAAAGTAAAGTCCTAAAACCCCTGAAAGTAATGATTTCGGCCAAGTCAGAGTTTCAATTTTAGTTTGTCCAAGCAAAGAAAGTCATATAGAAGTAAATAAATGCATTCAAATAGTATTGCAATTGGGATAACTTCCATGGCCTGGTCTCTAATTTCTTTCTTTTTTTTTTTTTTGGGTGATGAATGTCTCTTTGCTTAAACACTCTTTAAGACTCTAGACTAAATTTAAATAGCCATAAGAAACTCTTCCTCCTCACTTTCTGTGAATGCGTAAGGTAAATCATGTATTTTAAACTTTGCTCCAGAAGTGTACTGAGCCACTCTATACTGATTGGGACAACTCACATATAAATTTAGGCTGTATCATTTTATCATTACTCTGCAATATTTATATTTTACTAAAAATTAAATGTATTCTTTTCACTGTAGAGCATAGGCTCAATTTCTTGTATGAAGGCTACATAGAATGTATTAAGGTAATTATGTTTCTAAATTAAATAATCTGCAGAATGATTATGAGCATGGAAAAAATCCAGAATAACTACCATTCTCCTGGATATGCAGTGAACTTTTCAATCCACAGGGGTTGGTTTCAGTGAGGATACACATACCACACAAATACCCTATCCTATGTATTTGTACTACTATTAACAATAATTAGAAAATAATCAGAAAACCAGTCATGTTCTTCATCCATACCAGCACAAAATATTGTAAGTTTGACCAACATAAATGGAGTCCTGCTTTGGTCACTTGTGCAACATGACCTTTTTGCTGCTAAATAGCTTATGTCAGTGGTTCTCTCAGGCCATTAAAAATGGAAATGTTCTGTTCCTTCCCAAAAGGAAGGCAAAACTCAATTGCGTCGTGTTAGCAGTTTTTCTCATATGTGTGAGAACACATCTGCTAACTGTCATGTAGACAGCTTTTACATCAACTATGCCAACATGAAACTAGTGAAAATGGTTCGTTCTAGTGAAATAGTTCTTCGTCTTTTGAGTTGTAAATTTAGACTGAACGGGTGAATGAATGCTTCAGAAAAGCTCAAGGATTCTACTGTTTGTAATTGATAGTGGTGTGGGTCTAAATATGTCACCTGCTGTGGAGATGTTGCATTGTTGTTGTATGTTGCAACATTTTATAAGACGCTTGTTCATGAATCAAGATTCCTAATATTTTCTAGGCAGAAAAAAATTGCTTAGTAATATGTAAAGATGCTTTTAAAACTTTATGTATTGAGTATATTGAATGTATTGGAAAATGAAGCTCCCCTTTAGTTATAAAATATCTACCTAATATTCCATGCCATAATTACACTGCCTGGAATTTTCAAACATTATCTTTCAGTCCTTTGAGAAGAAATTTCCTCTAAAGAATAGAAGTTTTATTTTTACCAACAGAAGTATGTTCATGTTTTGTCTCTGAAAAGCAGCAAAGTTTACATACCAACGTTATTATTTATGGTTTAAAAAAAAAAATGGCGTGAGGCATCTGTTGGATAATGGAAAGGGACTATTACTTCAGCACAGTTTTTCATTCTGCTATGTTATTTTTAGATTGAAGCCAACTGACTTTCTGAAATCCAAGTCACATATGTATTTTAATTGTTCAGAGAGCCAAGGAAGTATTTTGATGAATTCCTTCCTTCATTAAAATCTTGATCAGTTTTGAAACTTCAAACTTTGATTTAAATCAAGAAGCCTCGTTTTGTAAGCAAATTAGATTAAAAACCTGAAGTTTAAGTTCCTTAAGCAAGGACTGCAAACAGCAACATTGGAGGAACTGGCAGTGAGCTCTACCTCTAATATTAGTATGGTTAGATAGGCTACAGCAAAGCTGTCATCCAAAGTAGATACTTTATACATGAATGGTCTGTATGCTAGGCCTTTCTGGTGTGATTTCAACTACAGTAAGATTTGTACTTGCTACTATTTTTTCTGTAAATTTTATGAGGGTCTTTGATCATCTGACAGACTGGTAACTAATTTAGACAGGGAATGTGATTTTTTTTTCCGTGCTGTCAACTAAATGAAACACTGTTGTGGTTTAGCCGCCGGCAGGAGCTAAGTGCCACACAGCCACTCGCTCACTCTCCCCCGGTGGGATGGGGAGAGAATCAGAAAGGTAAAAGTGCGAGAACTCGTGGGTTGAGATAAAGACAGTTTACTAGGTAAAGCAAAAGCCGCGCGCGCAAGCAAAGCAAAACAAGGAATTCTTTCGCTACTTCCCATGGGCAGGCAGGTGTTCAGCCACTTCCAGGAAATCAGGGCTCATCACTCGTAATGGTTTCTTGGGAAGAAAAACGCCATCACTCCCAACTTCCCCCCCCTTCCTCCTTCTTTACCCAGCTTTTATTGCTGAGCATGACGCCATAAGGTATGGAATATCTCTTTGGCCAGTCTGGGTCACCTGCCCTGGCTATGCCCCCTCCCAGCTCCTTGTGCACCCCCAGCCTTCTCGCTGGCAGGGCAGCACAAGAAGCAAAGAAGTCCTTGACTCTGTGTAAACACTGCTCTGCAACAACCAAAAACATCACCACTACTTTCATCAAAAATCCATAACACAGCATTGTGTGAGCCTCTGCAAAGAAAATTAATTCTGTCCCAGCCAAAACCGTGACAAACACCTACCACAGTAATGTAGGCTATTTTGCAACACAGCTCCTATGGCACTTGAATCAACTTATTGTAGTCCCTCCCTTAGAATTGATATAGGATATATAACAAATTAGATGTTTTACAAGTAAAATTTTTGTGAGCTGGTGTTTCTTAGATACTTCTAGATGGACCAGTAAATGAACCAGAAAATAGTCCAAAATTACCTCTCTTTTAGAAAATGTATCTACATGTACCAACAATGATCTAACATCTCCGCTTGCAATTAATTCCATTTCCAGAATTAATTATGCCAGAATGCTACTTTGTAGACATGGTCTGTGTAGAATGGACACTTTTTAACTGCACAGAATTAACATGGCATAATATTACAAATCAAGATGTTTGGGACAGTTCTAGATTTTTGCTTGTGGCCATGTATAAAAGCATGGAGTGCCTGGCATGGCAGATTTTGTCTCTTTGCTTGTTGCACCTTTCTCTTTTCCTCTCCACTTAACTGCTAGTTGAGATTATCATGTCACCTAATATCTGATGATATCTGAAGATGTCTAGGAAAAGGAATGTAAATAAACAAAGACTTCCATAGGTGTTTTGTCCTAGCTTTACAGCTAGCATGAGTGTAGTTTTGAATAAAAGTCTCTTAAGAACATGAAGTTTGCAGCAGAAGAGACAACTGATATCATAGAAAGGAGATATAAAAGTATGCACTTTTCCTTGTATTGTGGCCAAAGGGAGGTAGATCATCCTAGACAGATTTGGAGAAAAAAAAAAAAAAAGTGTTAAAGTATTTCTAAATTTCTAAACCAATTTAAGTGTTTATTTTAACCCTATTAATATTTAATTGCTAGAGGCCAAATTTAGACTATTTCTAGACTGTAACTTACATAAATTTGCAGCCATTTTAACAACGTTCTCTGCATGCGCATCTGTGTGACATATATTCATGAAGTACATCCAACTATCTTAATGGACACTTATTTTATTATCAACATGTCTGTGCCCCTTATTTCAAGACAATGTTGTAGATACTGCTTCCAGGAATCCAAACATCCCATTTTTTAACAAGTGCAGTGAATGGCTTCATTTTTTACTGAGTTGAAATTTGGCAAGTAAACCCATATCCCTAAAATGCTACTTCAATTTATAGCAAATGGGTTCTACTATGAAACGTTAAACTTACATTCTCCATCTTCTCAGTCCTCAATGGGCCCTCTGAGCTAGATAATGGCTACAGAATTACATTGTTAGATGTCAGGCTGCCATTTCACATGCCATTCTTCCTGCTTGTTCAAAACAAGCAAGGATTCAAGCAGAATGGAAAAATCTATATATGAATCCATTTCAGAATAAACTATATTCCCTGCTATGAAAAAAACTTTTTAGTTTATTTCTATAAATTCATATTGCTCTAAAACTAGTCTTGGGAAGCCTAACTACAATAACAGGTTCTTACTATGTTTTGGTTTGTCTATTGATTCTTTGTCTGCTTCTTTGACCCTTTTTTTCTTCTTGTACCTGAAACAACAACAACAACAACAACAACAACAAACCAAAACCACCACCACCACAACCACAACAACAACAAAACACTGAAAAAAAAGGTCCAAGATAAAGTTTCTTACAATTCAGAGGATTTAAAATGCTTTATAGTAAAAATATAATTATAATTGTTCTGAAAATATTTATCCAATACAAATTATTAAAATAATTTATTGAGGATTTAAAACCTAATGATTAGCATAGCATTCAAAACTAGTTCTATATAGGGAGGATATGTATATGACTTTATTTAATCTTTAACCCAAAAGGGATTCAAATATTTTTAAACTAAAGTATATAATCTAGGAATTATTTAATGCATAAATTGAAATCATTTCCAGATTTGGGAAATTATACTGTATTCCAAAACATGTTTAACTTTTCTCCAAATCTAGATTTCTAAGTGCAATCAGGTGTGCATTATAA
>VXAL01008729.1:937-21514 GCA_013399475.1 Chauna torquata
ACCCATGCTGGAGCAGTTTGCTCCTGAAGGATGGACCCCGTGGTACGGACCCATATTGGAGCAGCTCTTGAAGAGCTGCAGCCGGTGGGAAGCCCACGCAGGACCCGTTCGGGAAGGACGGCATCCCGTGGGAGGGACCCCACGTTGGAGCAGGGGAACAGAGAGCGACCATGAAGGAGCGGCAGAGACGAAGCGATACGGACTGATCGCAACCCCCATTCCCCGTTCCCCTGCACCGCTCAGGGGGAGGAGGTAGAAGAGGGTGGATGGGCCTAAGGTGTTTTTAGTTTGCTTTTAGTTTCTCACTGCTCTAGTTCGCTAGTTATAGTAATAAATTATACTAATCTCCCTGTGTTGAGTCTGTTTTGCCCATGACGATAATTAGTGAGTAACCTGCTTGTCCTTATCTCAACCCTTAAGCCCTTGTCTGTCATATTTTCTCCCCCTGTTTCTTTGAGGAGGGGGAGTGAGCGAGCGGTTGTGGTGGAGGTCACCTGTTTAGCCGGGTAAAACCACCAGAGTACTGTAGCCAGATTTGAGCCCTTCAGTACAGAAAAGACATGAACACACTCTAGCAAGCTCAGTGAACAAACACTGGTTTGACCGGGGCTGCAGTAGTCGCCCCATGAAGAGAGGCTGGGAAGGCAGGGCATGTACAACCTGGTGCAGAGATGACTTTAGGGCACCTCACAGTCCAGTCATCCCCCATTATGGGGAAGGGACTGTGAGAACACAGCCGCACTCTTCAAACTGGATCATGATGACAGGATGAGGGATAACATGCTCTCACCTCAATTCAATAAAATGGAATGAGAGGTTCAGGCTGGATACAAGGAGAAACTTTTCTCATAAGGACAGTCAAGCATTGAGACACATTTCCAGAGAGGTCATGCAGACTCCATCCTTAGAGGTTTTCAAGACTCAACTGGATAAAAACCTCAGGATCTAGTCTGACCCTGCTGTAATCAGGAGGTTGGTTCCAATCCTAATGAAGAGACTACAAATGTGGACACTAACTATCCTAGAATATATAGACAAACTTTAGGTTGAACTGGGTTGTCTTTATCATTGCTGTAGAATTTCAGCTACTTCTTGCATTCACTGGTTAAAAGGAATCCTGATTCAGTTGATGATTAAGTCTCTTGAATTTCTTCTTGTAAGACTCTTTGCATACCTTAAACAGTGAGTCTTTAATGAAAACTGTGCAAGCCATCCCTATAGGTCCTGATCTGGGACCCCAGACCTGCAGCTACTATATGAACTGGTATTAATGTCTGCAGTATTCTCTCTCTTGCTTATTTTGTCTTTGGTACCATCAATTTTTAATCTTGTCTGGGAGTTAAACTATGCAAAAATATTGTCAATTATAGAAAGCTCTAATGCTTTAATGTTTTTATATTGGACTTAGGGAATTAAAATGTATTTCCTAACAGGCCATTTTATCTATATCACACTAAATACCTCAGAATGATTAATGTCCAATGGAAGTTTATCAAGGAAAGTGCCTTGCTTACAGGCTACTTCCTAACAGTTTTTTTTTTAACAAAACTTTATAAGTTGTCTCTAAATCTACCCTTATTGCCTTCTTCATAACAGATATTGCCTTCTTCAAAGGTTAGAATTAGCGTAATTATGAGCAATGTTAAAAAAAAACAGCAACAACAAAAAATAAAAACAAGATACAAGTGGATATACTTATTGACAAACAAATTATTGTATTATAACTTGTCTTAAAGAATGCAGAAACCTTTATTAAGATGTAGAAAACTCAAAACATATAACTATCTAAAGCTACTATTTACCTCTAGAACATATCTTCAATAGTTACCTTTTTTAAAAATTAAATTAAGTCCAGCTAAGTTTAGTTAGGGCACCTAAAATATGGCCATACAACCTGCTTATTTGAGGAACCTTTTGTAAGGTTATTGACCTACCAAAACTCTTTTTATGATAGACTCATTTGCGCCATCTATTAATGCATGGCTCAAAGAAAGAGACCTCCAATACAATGTTGTTCATCTTTCTCACTTGTGATGATTAAGGCACAAATGAGTGGAATGTAATGGGAGAGTTGCTAAATGTTTGAAGCAAAAATTCGCACTGTAATATTGCAGCAAAATTTAAATTGACTGTAAGTTTCGCTTAGGGGCAGGGAGTTTAAGGAACATCTGGATATTCTGAAATAACCTGCATTCATTTATGTTATTTAAGCTGTAAAATCACATTCAATCTTGACCCACTCAGGAAATCTAACATAAACGTCCTGCTGATTTTGACAGTCGTACAGCAAAAACACCCTCTAATGAGCATTTAATAGTCACCAAAAGTTCTGCATTAAGTACAAAGCCCTTTTGATTACTTATTCCACTAATTTAAAGTAAATGCTTTTACAGATGGCATCTGTTAGGACGCAGAGCGTGTGCTGCATTTATATGTAGTCATTGAAAATAAATTCCAGCTTTGGTATAAGGACTGTACAAAAAAGATCAAACATGAAACACTGAATAAACGTTTACTGGCAATATTTTTAAAGCTCTTCATAAAAGCTTATCCAATACCAGAATACAATACTCAAAGTATATAAAGTAATTTAGAAATACTTTGGCAAATTAGCACCTAAAGAATAATGACTGAGACAAAGAAATTGAGCTCTTCCATTTTGTTTATCATCTTCCCAGGAGTGCAAAAATGTATTTCACTGTTCCTCCAAACTGTATTATCTTATAGATATAAGGAAAAAAAATACAGCACTTTTAGTTAGTATAGTTAGTATATATTAATGGGAGAACAGGGATGATGAAGGGAAGGGAATGATGAAGGGAAGGGAGGGGAAGGGAAGGGAAGGGGAGAGGAGAGGAGAGGAGAGGAGAGGAGAGGAGAGAAAAAAGAAAAGAAAAGAAAAGAAAAGAAAAGAAAAGAAAAGAAAAGAAAAGAAAAGAAAAGAAAAGAAAAGAAAAGAAAAGAAAAGAAAAGAAAAAAGAAAAGAAAAAAGAAAAGAAAAGAAAAAAGAAAAGAAAAGCAGTTAACTGCGTTTTTTAAGGAAATGGAGAAACATGCTTTTTTTTTTTTTTTGCCATTATCAAGAATTTCATCAACAAAAGTCATACTAAAACATGTATTTAAATGTGTGTAAATTAACAGTGACTTTTGTCAGTCTGTAAATATGTCCAAAATGACCGAATGTTTGGTAGTTTGTTATGTTTTTACAGAAACATCTCCTGCAAATTTTAGAATGTTGAGATATTGAGGACATATTGATAAATAACAAAATAATATTTTTAAAGAAAATATCAGTTAATTGAAATGCAAAATATGTAGCAGTCTTTTATGGTTATTTCCAGTAGTTGCCATTAAGACCTTTATGATTACCCCTTACAAGCTATTAACATTACCACAGTGTGTGTGCCATGACACAAAACATACAGAGAGAACATAAATATAAGAGTAAAATTATAAAAAAAAATAGGGGAAAAACTTTGTAATACAATATCAAGGTCCACCAACCATTAGGGGAAAAAAAAAAAAAAAGGTAAAATAAAAGAAAAACAAACACACAACATAACAAACAAGCGAACAAAAACAATGTTCTTATTCAATCACTAGCTTGAGTCAAACATCTTGAAGTCAAGAATCATCTCTGCAAACTGTGAAATTTTAAAGTTTTACTTGACCCTTGTTCCTACACTCAGAGCTATTTTTTGTCCTTGTCTCAACTCTGAGGCAAGCGTGCTATATGTTACTCTCCACGGCCTTTTTTACCTGTTCATCAAGATTGGAGATTATCCCAGCTTTCTTCCTTACTGTGAACCTAAAGTTCCTTTTAATGAAAATATGAGCATTAAGAAGTGTGCATTTCTTTGTTTATCGGTGTGTATGTGAGTAATACATAACAAAAGTCTATCCAGTTTCATACTAAGACAGAAACAATCAAGAATCCCACCTGAAGCCACAACACAAGGAATACTCAGTTTCAATAATTTAGATATGAGCTGTGCCAGTTATCCTTTCAGTTCAAGCTACATCCCCTAGTATGCCAAAAAAGTAAGAAATAATACTATCTTCAGATAGCACTTACTGCTCTAGTTGTTAGCACTAACTTTTATATTGTCATAGTTAGTATTAATTATTTGTAAAATAGCACGTATTAACTACCGCAGTTAAAAGTACAGCTATAGGCAACTCCAGAAATGATTATTCTAGGATATTGTAATATGTTCATTGTGACAGCTCACCAGAGTAATCAACCAGACCAAGTTAAAGCAAGATGAACACTTCTTGTATTAAGAAGGATATTCTTTCCCATGAAATTTATTTACTGCAGGACATGGAAGGCAATATTACTAACTGAAGGAGGCACAACAGATGAACAAAGAAGAATGTTCTCCTTTCTTTCTCATAAAGGTGAATAAGTGTAGTGAAAGAACTGATAAACAAGTGAAAAAGCACCCTTATAAAGAAAATTTAACAGACAACAACAGTTTATATTTCATTCCATTTCTAACTATTATGCCCAAAACATGATCCTGAAAAAGCTACATCCTCTGGGAGAAAAACGATAACTCACCGCCCTTCCCAAGTCTATGTTTTGGTCTTTTTCAACTTCATTGTACTAGAACTACTTTAGTGAACAGAGAGTAATGAACTTTTATTGTCTGCAGACTACACCCTCTATTTATTTGTTTGTGTCTACTGAACAATAACTTTCATGGAGTGAGTAGAAACCCCATATTCACAAGTTGGATTTATTCTGATTACCCTTTTTGTAATGTGGGGGTTCTCCACAAGCAATTAGTAATAGAAGACCCAGAACATACATCAATGTAAGCTAAGGAAATGCAGTCAGAAGTTTCAGTGCTTTTGCTTGAAAATGAGTGTATAAAATAGATATAAGCTACTATGAACTTAGAACTCTACACTAAATTTGCATTACCTCAGTATTAGGTGTCCACATTTTAGGGCATACAAAGTCTTTATGTTTCAATACAAATAAACTTAATTTTCCTCTCATTATTTTAGTGAAAAATGAAATGACTGAAGTAAATAGAGTTAAAATAGTTTAAAGGTAGTATTGCACTAGAATCAAGTCAACTATATTGACTACTCAGATAAGGTATTCAGAGCAAGGACAAAGCTACCATTTTTACTGTCTAGTCATAAAATATTTTCCTAGAAAAAAAGAAATGTGGAAGAGCTCGTTAATTACAGCTTAGTCATACTAAAAATATTATTAACAGTTATCTTAATTCCATTATGCCTAAGACTGATGGAAATTGTGAATAGTGCTGGGTCCAGGACAGAACCATGTGGAACCAGCCCCAAATGGCTTCCTAGGTTTAGCAAGAGAAGGATTTTAACATGGTGACATATGTAAAAAAAAAAAAAAAAATTACAGGGCAAAGACTAGAAGGAAGGAACTAGATAGCTTTGAGTATATTTATATGGCACATAATCCATCTGCTTCCTGAAACATATTCACCTCTTAAGGAAGGTCCGTAATGTAAAGTTATTAGATTGTACTATCCTACCACTAGTTTATTTCAAATACTTTACTTCTAGGTTCTTGACACCCTCCTTTTGTTATGAATTTTCTGTCACCCTGCCAAGGACCTAGTTTTCAACCTCATCGGTACGCAACTGATACTTCATAGATTGTCAAATGTCCACTCAGGCACTGAAAATAATAAAATAATGTACCCAAGTGAAATGCAGTACAATTGCTATCAGCCTGTACTGAGACTGAGAGTTGTTGCTTTGCCTTCCTAAGTTTGAGGAAATATTTGTGTATCTAAGAGCTTGTCTGCTTTAACTATATCTATTGTTTTAACTGAAGAGTTGCATACCCAAAAGGATATGGATTAGATATTGATAACATTTCTCTAACTGCTATCAGAGACCAGGTGAAAGTTAGTTTTAGGCCTATACTGCCTTTGCCTGGATTCCTCTGTTTGATTGCAGATAAGCTGTGGTACATATGCAATTTTAATTTTATGAAATAGAATACACATAATCTGATTTACTTACTTGAAACTTGGAAATTCAAATCCTAGTTAATCAGTGTATGTTCCATTATAACTGATGAGGAGGAAAAGGGATGATTAATCTTCTTGTCTTAAGATAGTTGTACAGGACAGGTCAGTTGAAAAAAATAAAGTCAAGGTGAGGTGAAAAACCTGGGACCCTCACATCATTGCAAAAAGCAAAAGTTTTAGCTTACATAGCATCACTAAGACTGGAGCTGGAGTTTTGGGTGATGTGTTACATGAAAGACTGGGTGCTTTATTAGATTTGTCAGACTGGAGAAAGTCTAGGGTAAAACAAAACAAACAATGCAGAAAGCAAATTAAAGTTAGCTTACCTGAAAAATAGAAGACTGCAATAAGAACACACAGACTCAAATACATACAACGTTTCTCAAATGCAGGAAGAAACAATTGTTTCTTTGAGTCCAAAAACTATAAGACTTGGTGATGAACTTAGACTGATAAGCAAAAAAATCAGGCTTGAACTGGAAAACATTTTCTAGTGCTTTGAGTATTGATGTACTGGAATAGATTACCTACACATGTTGTGAAATTTTGAAGAACAGACTGGAAAAATACCTAATACAGCATCTCTTGTTAGAGGCAGTGGATTGACTAGATGCCTTCTCAAGATTCCTTGTAGACCTGTGACTCTAAGAGAATGTATAACAGTGAGATGACCGAGCCCCATAGTATGATGCAGTCATATGAAAGGTAACTTTTATACTTTTTTTTTTTTTTTTTTTCTCAGAGAGGTATAAATTGCTTACTGGATCCTGCTGGTTTGCCTTCTCTTGGAACTCTATGGACAAGTTGGTCACTGGTGTTCCAGAAAGGTTACCTGAGATGGAAACAGGACAAAGAAGCTTTACTATGTATAATTGGGCTGTGTAGATGAATGCCTGTTTGGTTTTCTAAAAACTGGCTTGAAATGACCCAACTCTAATCTGGAAGCTATTTAGCCCAATTGTGTGACACTGTGTAATGCTAATAAGACATTCATAAACTTGTCTTTTTATACATATTCCAAATGACTTATTAAGTCTAGGAAAACAGAAGTTAAGTAGCAAAATTATTTTCTGTGTAAGTACATCAGAAATATAAAAAACAAAGGAGGATAAGAAAAAATTAAACTAAGAAACAATGTTGTCTTGACAATAAATATTGTAAACTGATCTTGAGAATAATTTGAATGAAAGCGTAAAGTATTTCTCCATCAAAAGTGTGTGGAATCGACTTTTGTTAAAGCAGTATAGATGAAATTGTTCTTCCTGTAATACATCAAGTAATTTCAAGATAGATAGATTTTCATCAAGTTTTGAGTGAGATGGTGTAATATAACTACCTGAAATAATGGAGATTGAACCTGATATTCTATGAAGTCCAATTCAGTTCTATGAGTGTACATGTTTCTTTTTTCCTTTCCTTTCCTTTCCTTTCCTTTCCTTTCCTTTCCTTTCCTTTCCTTTCCTTTCCTTTCCTTCCCTCCCCTCCCCTTCCCTTTCCCACAATCACAAATGTGTATTTCACTTCTTCTATGTGCAGTTTTATCTCTGTTTGTTTAATTTGTGTTGCCTGCATAAGGAAATGTCCTGCTGATAACAGCAAAGAATGTCTTTATCAGAAGTAACATAGAGTTAAGAAATACCTAAGTATCATCCACATTTTTATATTTAGCAATCTACAGTAAATGGTCTATTTAATGCAAACTTCTTTATATTGGTGACTCATGTTCTATTGTGTATATGAGTCAGAAGAAGTTGTGGATTCCATGATCTCTCAAATCTGAAAAAATGCTTTAACTGCCGGACAATTAAGGGAAGTCCTTTTTCTGTGATTTACAAAATGGAGAAAATAACTATTTTTGTTGTTTGTTTGTTTGTTTATTTGTTTGTTTGTTTGCTTGCTTGATTTTCAAAGAAAGTTTTAGAACCACTTACATTCAGAACAATGTTCTGCACTGTCTGCTTTAATACATGAAAAATCTCAGTACAAGTTGCAGAGGGCTTTCTTATCCAAACAATCCAGGTGGACCCCCACTTACTTTGGTGCTTGTTTGGATCATCTCATGAACTACTTACTATATAATGTTTACTGCATACAGAGACAAGTTAGTTAAATAATTAATTTCTATTTTTTATACTCTGATTTCTATTTTTGCCTTCAATGAAACCATTTTTCTGGTTGACTAAGCCTCCTTTGAAAATGGGACTTGCACTTGTTACATTTGAGTCCTATTTTTAGAATGCATTTACTGTATACAAGTAAAAGTTTCTACTAAATATTCTATTATAGTTAGACTAGCTAATAGCTAATATAGCTTTCAGAATAGATTGTAACATGGAAAACACTACAAAGTGTTAAGCAAATTCAAAATAGCAAATCAAATTGTGCAAATACACAACTCGATAGTCAAATTTGTCATGCTCTCTGAAGTTTTTCAAAGCAGAAACCTCTTGGAATTTCATTTAATAAAATAAGTAGTGAAGAACATAAACTTAACTTTCTGTTAGTAGCCTGTACATGATTAGAAGTATCTTAAAAGTAAAGATGTAAAAAAACCAGTAAAGATGGTTTTTGTAGCAACCCAAAATCTTAGAAATAAATTATAACAAAGATTTTATTTTACGTTAATATTGAGGTTTCACAGATACTTAACAGCACTTAGATGTGCTGAAAAATTATCCCAAGATTTCTTTTATTACTACTGACATGTAACATGTCTTAAAACAATTTCATTGGGCGTGAAGTTTTATATGTTAATAAAGATTGATATAAACCTTAGGAACAAACAAACAAAGAACTACAACAACAACAACAGCAAAAACTCTGCCATATTAGAGCATACATACATTAGGGTTCAACCCTAAATGAAAAGGAATATAGAAAAGGAACCATAAATAGATTCTCTGAGCAGGACATTTTCACTGGAGAGTATTTAAGTACCCTTGTTTCTTATCAGTAAAACAATTCAGTATATGTTATGGTTGCAAGAAGCTGTTGTAGTCATTTCTTTCATTATACTAAAAAACCTTTCAGACTTTTTGAGAAATCACAGTCAGAAAGTCACAGTTACAGTCAGAAAGCACCTTACAATAATGTAAAAAACTTCATCTTGAATACTGGCTTCAATGATGATTCTTCTTAAATTTAAAAAGAAAAAAGGGAAGAAAATATAGAGAAAGGTGGAATAAAAATTTGGAGGAATATATACTGTGGGGAGAAAAAAACATTTCCAGTGAATAAAGCATTTTTCAAATAAATTTGAAACAAACTAGAAATTTGGCTGTGTAGGAGTATATAAGGAAAGGAACCACGGGAGGGCATTTTTTAATCAGGAAGTAATAGTAGTTTTAATGAGGGGAAACAGTAGACAAAAAAGGTCTTTAGGTCACCACCTGGAGGACTTTATGGGGAGACAAAAACTCAGAAAAGACACACTAGCTTAATTTTTTAATGGCATAAATTTTTTTGAGAAAACAGTGAGGATGTGTATTAATATTAGGGACAAATAAGTTACTTACTGTGAAATCCAGGAAATGACATGTAGGAGAAGGTACGATTGAAGAAAGAAAGAATGTGTTCAGAAGTATCCTTTCTCCATTTTAGATTGAGAAGCTGCTGGTCAGGGACTGTAAGGAAGACAAAGGACTAATGACCATGATGTACATATCTAATCTGATTAACCTCCCCCCCCCGCCTTAAATCATTCTTATTAGAAGTACCAATTTTAGGCAAATACTTACATCAAGAGCAGGGATTCACCTTGAGAGAAAGGTAGGGTGAGAATAGAAAAGAAGTTCCACGCCCTGTAAGAGCACAAATATTGAAACTATGGCAGCAAGAACAATGACTGAAGATGATCTTGCGATGTTCAGAAAAATGAATAATGAAATTAAAAGAGGTAAGACTGAAGAAAAGGTGATATAAAGGTCTCATTCTTATGAGTTTTATGCCTGCCTGTTTATATATTTTTACCCTTCATCTTTTAGCAGCATTTCACCAAAACTTTAGCATGAAGGCTCTTATTTTTACATACAGAACACTGGTCCGTACTGAGAGAATTCCTTGCTCAATCGAGGTCCTAACCCTTTCTTCTGAAATGAGTTTCAATCCATAACATTAACTGCTTTTTGAATGAATTCTTTGTTTTCTCTTATACTGTGCATAATTTCTTGAGCTTTTCCCTGCCATGCATTTTGGAATTAAGATGACATCACAAATTATGCCCTGAGGAGTAGCTTACTTGACTCATTCATGAATAAATTAATATTTTAATGTGCCTGATTTTATTGTTTTAAAAATTTATTTCAATCATTTTAGATTTCTAAGGAGATTTTTTTTTTCGTTTTACATCCATGACCTCCAGGCACCATGCACACTTTTTGCTCCAAATAATTTATAGTTTCATTGAAATTAATGGATATATAAGGGGTGAAAAAGCCCTCAGCAGAGTTACCATTTGAATAAGTTCTTAAATCCAGAAATAAAAATATGCTTGTGCACTCTCTAACTTTTTTTTTTTTTGAATACACTGATTTTTGTTAGCAGCAATCTGTTTATCACTTTAAAACCTAACCTCACTGCACTATTCAGTAAATTATTCAAATAGATGTACTATTCTCAAAAGTGCTACAAGGTAGTTTACTACAGAAAAATTTTTGAAACCAATGTTTAGTTAATATCAATATTAACATTTTTTTTTATGTTCTCATTATTCCAAACACATTGTGCGTTTGCCTAAAGTAGCTGAGTAGTATGGCTTATTTCTTTATAAATATATGAACATCTAGCAAATATTCAAGACTGTTTTCTGAATTATTGCACAACTAACAAAAATTCTCCTTAAAAACTTCCATTGATGATGGAACAGATGGGTTATATCTTTCTAGGTGTATCATCCTTCCCACACCACCAGGAGTAATGAACAAAATCAAATAAACATGCACTTCTGTCAGAGGACAAATAAAAAGTAAACAGTCAATGTTGTTTCTAAATACAAAATCTAATGAAAAAATTCTAATAGGAAAAGTAATTTACTATTATAAATACAGTATCTCTCTCTCTAGAATTAGTTTCTGGTTGTTCTTTCAGCTTTTCGCTCCCTGATCTGTGTTGTAAAATTCTATTAGTGTTACCCAAATGCCACTAAGTAACTCTGGGATGATATTATTTAAAAAAAAAAAGAAAAGAAAAGAAAAGAAAGAGGCGTTCTTATCCACTTTAATTCTAAAACTAAGATTAGAATAAATTGATGTCACACATATACATTGACAGTATGGCTGTTTAAAATGTCAACTTTCTCTAAACAACTTGAAGTGATCAATAACGTTCCCATTTGAATTTGAACCTGATGGTCATTTTCCTTTTTATAGATACTAAGAGAAAATAACTCTTACTTTCAGTATCTAAAGGAAATACACTTGCAAAGGAGCTTGCATTTTCATTCAAGTGATTCCAGAGTTGCAAAACTGGAAGCAATCAATTTTTTAACAATTGGTTTTTGTTCAGAAAAATCTCTCTGTCAACTAAAAGAACAAGACTATATTTAGACCACACTATAAAACAATCCTCCCATAAATGTCATCATCTTACTGATAATTTAAGTTATATGTGACCAATAAAAAAAAGACTAAATATAACCCTAATTATATCATTTGTTTCCGTCAGTAGTTTCTTCTGCCAGGCAAGTCTAAATGAAAATCTAAAGCACTCTATAAAGTTCAAAATAGTTTAGCAAACCTTTGGAAAGTAGTTTACTTTACTGTCCTTCCATCTTTCCTTTAAGGTAAGCAAACTAGCAGAATAGGTCTTGTGGAATGCCTCCAAAGGAAAAAACATTATCCATAAAAGGTAACTGAATTCACTCAGAGAGCACTGGAGACTCTGAGAAATTGTAGTGCTTTCTCTGGGTCATCAATATCAACATCAGTCTCACAGGACTCATTTTTGTACATCATTTTCACCAAAGAATCTTATCAAGTGTTACATGCAGAGGCTTCTGTGGGTTTGGTTCTATGTAGAGATTTCTTGTGATATTACTTATAAACCATGTAAACCTACAGTTTCTGTTACACTTAATTCTCAAGGATGCTATCACGTACTCTTTGTGGAAGAGTCTATATGCCAACTTTCTCTACTATCTTGTTACCTTAATTGGCTACCAAAACTACTAGTCTGTACAGAAGAAATAACAGCTTTCATTTAAAAGTTACTTCTTCTGTAGGTACACAGGTAATGAAGGAAAGTTGGACACCAAACTTGAATTGTGTTGGCTGTGATATGTCAAGGGGTAACACATAGAAGCTAACCAGACCTAAATCATTTCTAACCTGCAGTAAGGAATAACTCAAGCCACACTTTATGGCCTGTCATTTATTCAGTCAAGATTACAAAATAGTTATTATTTAATCTAGTTGTTGTGGTTTAACCTGGCAGGCAGCTAAGCAGCACACAGCTGTTCACTCACTCTCCCCCCTCCAGTGGGATGGGGGAGAAAATTGGAAGGAAAAAAAAAAAAAAAAAAAGTAAAAGCTGTTGGGCTGAGATAAAGAGAGTTTAATTGGACAGAAAAGGAAGGCAATAATAATAACAGTCATAATAATACTAAAAGAGTACACAAAGCAAGTGATGCACAATGCAATTGCTCACCACCTGCTGACTTATGCCCAGCCTGTCCCTGAGCAGCACCCCCTCCAACTCCACCCCGACCAGCCACCCAAATTTTATTGTTGAGCGTGACATCATATGGTATGGAATATTCCTTTGCTCAGTTTGGGCCAGCTGTCCTGGTCCTGTCCAATCCCAGCTTCTAGTGCATCCCCAGCCTCCTTGCTGACAGAGCAGCATGAGAAGCCAAAAAGTTCTTGGCTCTGCGTAAACACTGCTGTGCAGCAACTGAAAACTTCACCATTATCTTCATCAAAAATCCAAAACACAGCATTGTGTGAGGCTCTACAAAGAAAATTTAGCTCTGTCCCAGCCAACTCTGTCATGACAGTTGTCAAGAGTGATGAACCATCAAGTTCATTGGGATTTATAGATGATTGACACAACCAAAGAACAAATTGTTTTAATTTTTTATGCCTTTTAGGAATTCAGGCCTGGAAGTAGAATTATTGAATCACAGAACCAAAGAATGTCCAGAATTGGAAGGCACCCACAAGGATCATTGAGTCCAACTCCTGGCTCCACACAGGATCAGCCAAAAATCAAACCATATTTCTGAGAGCACTGTCCAAATGCTTCCTGAACTCCAGCAGGCTCAGTGCAGTGACCACTTCCCTGGGGAGCCTATTCCAGTGCCTGGCCACCCTTTCAGTGAAAAACCTTTTTCTAATATCCAATCTAAACTTTCCCTGAGGAGGAGTATGACTGTTTTGATTAAATGTCCTTTTTGCCTAAGAATCCACAGTTTCCAAGGTGGGGGCACTACTTTTTGTAGTCTCCTATGGAAGGCAGTTTTCTCAAGCTTTCCTCACCTCCTCTCCCCAGATATTAATGCATGTGGAGATAAAATACTGCCTTTCCTAGTATCTGGTAGGTGTAACCTACAGTCTTCATAAAGCAGAATGCTTACTTGGGAAACAGAGGTGACAAACATTGCTTCAAGAGTCACAAGAAGTACGGATCCCTCCAAAAAGACAAGTTAAAAGAATATCTAATTTTCACTGAATTTATGTTACATGCAAAGTGCTCTGTCAATCTTAGTCTGCAACTTGTCTCAAACATGCATCCTCAACAAGAAAACTTCTTAATGAATTATTTATTTATTTATGGTTTTAAACCAGGTTTCTCATACATTCTTATTTACTAACTGATACTGTATGTTCTGCAAATACCTTGTGAGAAAGGTGTTACCACAGACAAAAACATTTTAGGACATTCTATCATGCTCATCTTTCTTTCTCCTTTGCTTCCATCACTGAAAGCAAAGGTAAGCAAGAACAGAAGATACAAATGTTTACTGAACTATGCAGTATGGGAAAGCTTAGAGAGACAGAAAAAGACTGTATTGTACCAGATTGAATTGCTATGTAGGCAAAAGCTTTAGTGTATTTTTAACTGCAGTCAACCCTGTAAACATTCTTCTGTTTAAATAAGACTCATAGGTAAGGTTTTTGTTGTTGTTGTTTGTTTGTTTGTTTTTGCATTGCATCGCATTACATTGCAATGCAAATTTTAAAATTGTAAAATTAACATTGTAAAGTTAACATTGAAGCAAATTCAGTGAAATAGTATTTCCAGGATTAAATGGACTATTGGAGCTTTGGGTGCATCTGAACTGTACTCCATCAGAAAATAAAAAGTCAGGTCAGGTCTATTAAGAATTCTTTAGTAGAGTTGTCAAATATTATGTAAATACACAAAGAATATCCATACTCTTTATATAATATTGGATGCACTGGTTTTCTTTTTATTTTGCCCTGAAGTGCAAAACATGACAAACCAAAGGATGCCTTGCTTCAGAGCAGTACAACAGTATAAACTCATTAAAACATACCATTTAATTATTTGTGCATAATTTACTGTTTGTAATTTGGCATCTTTCAGAGAATAAAACTATACAGCAAATAGAAATTAAAGGAATGTCAAAGGAGACAAAAAAATGGACCTAAACTAGAAAAGCAGAAAAGACCTGAATTTAGAATTAAAAGTTAAACTTTCTCTTGACAATAACAAGCCCAGAAGGGCTATTTAAAAATATATTTAAATTTCATGTAATGATTCAGAAATGATAATTTAAAAAAATGTCATTTTAAAGGCCTTCAAGTATGACTCAGTACTCTAAATTTTAGACTAGTATATTTCTTATTGAGCAGTGTATCTGCTGAGCAGGTGCTCAGTTCTGAAAGGAAGACCATGTGACAGCTACAGTTTATTGTTAAAGCTATTTATTCATTAAGGCAATGTAAACTATAAGTTAATGGCATGGAAAGTGTTTTCCATTCTGTAAATAATAATAATAATAATAATAATACAAATAATAAACAGGTACAAGGTATTTGGAAGGTAGTTAAAGTCATACTGATATCAGCTCTATGGTGTGCAACAGCTGCAAGTGTAGGAGGCCAGCAAAAGAGATAATACAATACTACATTCTATATTTTTTTGCCCAAGTCCTCTTGGAATCACCTACTTTGTCTACTTCTCTTGGATTTTTCAAATTTTGCTATCTTTCTTTCCATGCATTTTGTGTCAACGCTATTGACATGAGAATTTAAAGAGGGTGCAATTTTGACATGTAGATTGCAATATCTATGCATTGTATCTTTATTTCATGCTAAGGTCCTTCAATGACAAGGAAATGCACTAATTAGAAGATGATGTTCTGGAATATTTTCTTGATAGTCATATTGATAAAGATGATTGCATGCACACAACAATGAACAGTCACTGCCTTTGTAAGAATGATCATTTCCTAGCTTCTAAAACCTCTGCACCCTGCTAGAAATTAATTAACAATAGTTTGTAAATAAGTAATAAATGGATGACATGGACAAGTTCACTCACTTTTACTGCAACAGCTGGTAATGTACAGTACAGGTGTTGTGGTTTAGCCCCGGTAGGCAGCTAAGTGCCACACAGCCGCTCGCTCACCCTCCCCAGGTGGGATGGGGAGAGAATCAGAAAGGTAAAAGTGCCAGAACTCATGGGTTGAGATAAAGACAGTTTACTAGGTAAAGCAAAAGCAGCGCGCGCAAGCAAAGCAAAACAAGGAATTCTTTCGCTACTTCCCATGGGCAGGCAGGTGTTCAGCCACTTCCAGGAAAGCAGGGCTCATCATGCGTAATGGTTTCTTGGGAAGACAAACGTCATTACTCCCAATGTCCCCCCCTTCCTCCTTCTTTACCCCAGCTTTTATTGCTGAGCATGATGTCATATGGTGTGGAATATCTCTTTGGTCAGTCTGGATCACCTGCCCTGGCTATATCTCCTCCCAGCTCCTTGTGCACCCCCAGCCTCCTCGCTGGCAGGGCAGCACAAGAAGCAAAAAACTCCTTGGCTCTATGTAAATACTGCTCTGCAACAACCAAAAACATCGCCACTATTTTCATCAAAAATCCAAAACACAGCATTGTGTGAGCCTCTACGAAGAAAATTAACTCTATCCCAGCCAAAACCATGACAACAGGCTACTGAAAAATAAGTGGACACCTCTGTTCCTTATATATCAAGATTGCTGGCTCGTCAAAAGACAAAGGTCGACCATCCTCAGTAATGTATTCTGTGTAAATGAGTCACCAAAGCATAACCATGGAGCACAAACACTTGGACTAATTGCTTGTGATATTGACAGATTTTGGTAGCTGAAAATTTGGAAAGAAAATGAATTATTACTCCCTACTCCATTCCTTTTACACATGAAAATACCATTTCTTAAGTTTAATATGCTTCATGTGTAGCAACAAAGTAAGTGAAAGAAATTTACAGCCTCTAAAACATTCATTTTAATCCCTTATTTTCATTCAATTCTAATATTACAAGATAAATACATTATGAACATCAGAAAGTCTGATACACCTAATAAGATGTACAACATAAACTACATACTAATCTGTATTCCACATGGAATAATTTTTAAGTTAATTTTAATCATTCCAGTAATAAATTGCTTCTCATCAGTGTTTTGTTAAAGTTTCTTATATCTATGGTCCATACAATCCAGACTTGTCATGCCATAATGAGCTTCTTATAGGTTTGTCTAAGAAAAAAATAAATAAATAACAAATAAAAATCTAACAACAACAACAACAACAACAACCTTCTTATTTCAGAAACATTATGATTTGGGCATTTTTGTTGCTGTCATTTATTTATTTATGATTATTTTTAGGCTTGATACACCTTCACACAGTCCCCTTCTCCTCCCATTCATGAGGAGTTAAAATTTAGTGCCAGGAATAGTATTTCTCTTAGGAAAGATTGTTGCATTTGGTGTTGGTCTCTCCCAGCCTGGCAGCTTAGCTACATGAGAAAAGTGAAATGGATCCAATCTTTGGGTAAATGTTACAGTTATTTTCTGGGCTGGGCTGACTTATCTTAAGACCATTGAGTAGAAAGACCTAAATGATATTGTAGAGCCACAGTAACCTCATTGCCATGGAATCTCACAAGGGAAACATCATCAAGGGTCCTTGTCCAAGACAATGGAGTACAATGGTGTATTATAAAGCATTTTTGCAAGGCAAAGCAAGTAAATATGGTAAACAGTTACATTTTCAACCAGAATCTGTGAAAAGTATGTTACATTTATAGCATAATCATCCCTGTCATTGTATTTTTAAGACACAAAGCAGTCTAATACAGATTTTTTTTTTTTANTCCGTATGACTGTTATGTACGAATAATAATACCCAACCATACTGAAAGGTTTTATACGTAGTTTTCCAATGGGATTTATCAGTCTGTCTTTATTATTAAGTCTGCCACAGACTTAATAACACAGAGCTTATTTGNTTACAAAATCTAGTCATTGCACTGCACCAGATGTTGGCTTAATTGAACAAATACTGTCTGCTATGATTACAGTGAAGCATATTGTAACTATGGCTATAACAGACACTTGCACAGATCACCAGCCAGCATATATCAGCAGAAAATCATTGACTCTAATATACATAGGCTGATTTTTACAAGTAGAGGTTTTGGCCTATAATTTTTTGATTATAAGGAGGGAGGAGTATATGTAGTAATATTTTAACATTACTTTAAAATATACCTTTTTTTTTTTTTTCTCAGGCTGGAAAGGCTCATGCATTTATTCTGTACACAGGAGTACAGATTATCACTAAATACTTTCCTTGCTGAGTTAACACAGACTGTTATATTACCATATCTGACTGTATAACCTCAAATATTGCCCCCAGAAATTAAGGCAAAGGCTCTATGTTCTCCAGCACAAAGCNTTTTTAGCAGCCTTTTTAATATTTTGCAACAAATGTAGTATTTATGATGAAATTCAATGGACTATCACAAATTTAAAATTGGAATTCTAGATTTCCAACCATTATGGGATAAAACATTAAAAAAATGCAGTCATCAGTCAGGATTATGAGGAAAAAAATCTTCATCTACAGACATAATTAACATTAAGACCTCTTCATACATGTGGAGTTCCAAAAACACCTAATCTGAAGTCTTTTTCAGAATAAAACTTCACTGTAGGCAATATTCACAGATACAGGATCAGTAAATATCTAAGAAATACCATTATTAGAAAACAGTAAAATAATTATCTTAATCACCTCACTGGCCAATTTATGAAAAGAAGCAATCATTTTATGCAAACAGGATAACATTGAAATGTAGTGTTGACTGGCACTCTTTAAATAAGGAGATTCAATACTGAATATATTTTGTTTTGAAGGGCCCTTTGAGCTTTGATTATTTTATTGTGAACTCTGTGCCCAGAACCACTTACCCAAGTCAAAAGATTAGCCTGGGGCTTCCCATTTCTAGCAAGGTCTGGTACAAACTGTAGTAACTAGATTAAGTTGAAGAGCCCTTCTGTTGGATGCTTGTATTGTTTCGTTCCTTGAAGTAGTCCAGCTACAAGACATCAAGCTGATTACATACATTGCAAACAGTCTGTCTTGTTTTGAAATTGGTGTGTAAAATAATGAACAGTGTAAACATATGTAAAACTTCACACTATGTTATTTTGGAGCTGCAGTTTGGTGCTTATTAAAATTCTGTCTTTCTGGTGTTTATCAGGCAATGCCATTCAGCTATAGTGATTTCACCAGGGGTGAAATATGCCTTATTCAGAAATGGAAATCCTAAATTCCAGGAACACAATGATACAAAGGGGTCAGGCTCTCCTTCTAAACTATGCAAGTCACTTATTTCCCAGAAACTGAAGTCAGCATAAGAAATCCAGTTAAACAAAGATACTGCAGCTAAAATTTGTTATCTCCAACTGAGGTGACAAAAATGCTTAAAGAAATAAGCATGCTGTTCCCAAAATGGACTATAATTATAATTCTTTATAATTAGCACCATCTTTCATTTTTTAAATATATTTATCTTTTTAAAATATTCAGATCTTTCATTCTCCACAGACGCCCTCTCTCATTCTTTCTCTCTCTTTCTGTGTAAAACTAAAGTAAAATTAAATGCTGGCAGTTAAAGTAGCTACATAAGTATGGCAAGCATCCAAAATTCATACAGACAGATCTGGATTCATCTTTACATGTGCGAAAATGGTTGAAAAAGATTTTAGCACTCTAGACATTCTATTTGGGTAAGAGTTTACTCAGTTAAAGGTGATTGACAGCAGCTCTTATGTTTGAAGATTTTAATGGAGAATATGCAATGTCTAATAAATGGTGCTCCTCACACAGTTCAGCCATTCATTTATTAGTAAAACCACATGCAGAGCACTCTGGGTCAGATGCTGGGGAAACGTTTCGTTGTCTTATGTAGATGAGGCTGTCCTTTTGTACAGACCTACTATATTTACCAAAGTAATTGGTAATTGTTACATATACTATCACTTCTGCCACAGAAACATGACCACTGGAGATTTAATGAGTTAAACCTGTGTCAGAAAGAAGCAGTTTTATTTCCTGCTACGGATTTTCTTAAGTACCCCTCAGTGTGCATTTTTGTTCCAGGGGTCTAGTTTATATGAATCACTCAAATATAATCTACTGCACTTTCAGATTTATTTGAGCTCATTATTAATACTTCCTCACAACTTACTGAAATCTACAACGGGAATTTAGATCCTAAGAATAGTTTTAAATTTGATGAATCAGGCTACAGGTATTTTAAAAGGACACTCTCTATAAAATATGTCACTTTGGAATAATACATTGTTGTGAAATGTTTTCAGACAAGAGACTGCCCTTGCAGTAGTGTCAGTCAAAAATAAGTCTTCTGAAGCCAACGCAATTATTCTGGATTTAAATCCATATATCTGAAATCACATAGTGGTTCTGGCCTCTCCATAAATTAACCAGGGTTTGATCATGCACACTTAGTTCAGGCAAACATATCTTCAGATAAATATATAGAAGTCGATGCCTGGGTGAAAAATCAAGAACTGGACTATTATAACACAAATAACTCTAGCTGAAACGCTTTCTCTCTGACAATCCCCAATGCACACATAAACACAGACACGCAGAAGCAAAAGTATAGTACTCCTGTAAGAAAATCGAAGGACATAGACTTTGTTCAAGGAGCACCAGTGAGGTTGGATGGTAAAAAAAGTAAACTTCAAGTAGGCAAAGAAACCATGCAGATCTTTGTGCCTGTGCGTTACAATAATGCCCACAGCCCCATGTATGTGCACAAGGACACCTTGTAAGACAGAAGCACTTACTCTAAGTAGTATAGAAAATCCAGGAGTTGAGTGAATTTTATTAATGTTTTACACTTTACAATGTTTTACACTTGTTGTAAGCCTGGTATAAAATCCTCTCATAAGAGAAATGGAACAAAACTTACAGAAAATGTGCATCATAAAAAACTTCAAACAACACTAGCAGTGAGGACGTTCTTTCATTTATCTTCATTATTATTTTTTTAAATTAAATAAATTTAATTT
>VXAL01008730.1:1832-13576 GCA_013399475.1 Chauna torquata
TTTTTTTTACTGTTTGTTTGTTTAGAGACATAGGAACTAGCAGTGCTAGCACTCTGAGTCATTATTATATACTTACTTTGGCACATCTGGATGCTCACCAGAATGAGCTGTCTAGCCCTCATACTAGAGACTGGAGACCCTGCATTTATCTTGAGATAGATATATGTCACAGTCCCATCATGTGTGTGTGCATCCTGGTTAGTTCATGTCTACAGAGCGGATGTGCTCCAAAGGCTCCCTAGGATCCAGTTGCTTGCATTCTTTGCAGTGGGGGACCTATTTGAGGACGCTATGGCTGGGAGACAGTGAACAGCCCTCACCCAGCTCTTGCCCTGATAGGCTATAAGGGTGTGTTCTAGGACTGCATGAAGGGATCAAGACTGCTAGCAAACTTGCTTCAACACCTATTTAAACAAGAAAAAGTAAAATATAAAGTGTGAGACAACATTAGCCAGCATTGTAGACAGAATCTCAGGAAAAAAAGTCTCTTTTACTAAGCAGCATCCAAAATAGCAGTTTTGATTTTATACAGATTTTCACAAAATTGTAATGCCTTTTAACACAGGTGGGATTAGAATCCGAGTTGGAGCTCAAACCTGCAAGGTGCTCTATAGGGTACTCAGACTTCCTTTGGTGACGTCCAAACTAGTAAATGAAAGGTCCAGGGGCTCAAATACTGACCCACATTAATTCATAATGTTAAACTTTCTGCATATTCCACAGTAGAGTTTTGATATCTTTCATCTTTTATCATGTTATCAGACCTTTTCTGGGCAGAGTTTGGGGACTAGTTCATGCCAAGGGTTCTTCTTAAAAGGCCATTTCAACACAGCCACAAGGTTCTGAAGAGGAGATTTTTTCTTAAGGGTGTAAGCAGTCTTTTGCAACCTAGTTTTGGGCCCAGACAATGATGCCTGGTCTCCAGTCTTCAGCTTTTGAGTCTATTGCACCCATGCAGTGACTACATCCAGCTGTCTGCAGACCAGACCTGGGATACTGCAGCACTCTTTTCAGATGGCACTGTCCCACATCAAGCCATTTAGCTACACAGGCTGTGTTAGCATGTCCCAGTGTCCCAGTTAACTGCCAATACCAATATAATCTGGAGTTTAACTCTACTGAAATATTAACTAAACTTTCTGCAAATGCTTGATTAACCTGTAAGATACCTTAATGATATTCACAGCTGGGCTTCAAATTCTGTTAAATTTCTGATGACAGAGACGATACTTCAGGTAACCAAGAAGTTCCATCTTTCCATCTTCTGTCTATCCTTCACACTTCACTGCTTATTAATTTATGTATTTATTTATTACTTTATTTATTGTTTTTTATTTCAGTTATTTTTCTCCTCTATTTTCCCATTCCTCTGCACGAACTAATGCCAAATATTGCATTCCCATATGCTTTGGTTTATTCCTAGGAGGCAAGGTTTTTTTTAAACATATTTACCCAAATCAAGTGTCGTAACTTCTAGTCCTATACATAAAAATCTTCTCATTAGTAATTCAGCAAGCACACATTTCTAGACTATATGGTGTTTTTTGATAAGACAGCAGGAAAGAAGCTATTTTCTGATTTAAAGATAGTTTATCTTCTTTGACAGTTTTCATGCTAGTTTAAAAAACTATATCTTGAAAAATACTGGATTCTCAAATAGAGCACAGATTGTGGTTGGCAGAAAAAGTATTTAAATATTATTTTTCTCATAACTTTTTCTATGCTCATCAGGGTCAATTACCAGAAATTAATTTAGATGTTAACACACACATCACAAAGTTAAGCCTTAAACTTTAACAACACTGTTTGTATGGCACTGACAAGGTATAGACAGATATTGTCTATTCTGGTGCTGAATGTTTGATGTGTAAAAGAACATTCTCCAAAGAAAGGATTGCCAAAAATCAATATATTTTACTGGTCATGCACATAAGGGCTATTTCAAGGAATGTGCTGGTGCACAGATGAGTTCAATTATGCAAACTTCCTTTTCAGTTTCTTCTTTTCTGTCTGATCATTTCTCCAGACTCCTCCATGAACAGAAAAATTAAGAATGACTCAGAACTCAGGTATAATGCATTTCTTAGAGCATTAAAAAGCCCAATGACAATAGATTTACATAACTAGACCTGAATGAATGATACTTTTTTCTGATAAATATTGCTTTATTTTTTTGTCCATGAATTATCCCAGATCAGATTAAAACAGCCAATACCTGTGACGTAATCATCCCTTTTTGTTTATTTCAAACCTTGAAGACTTTGAGAGGTTTGCATTTAAATGCATTACATACTATTTCTGTTTTTCTTATGCTGAGTTGTATGTATTTACCCATGTTTCAGACTAATCTTTAAATTGTTCTGTGCCTGTCTGGTCACAAAGTGGCAATAGTTGGCATTCAGTTACTCCAAGTTTGAAGACACATGGGAGCTCTACTGCAACTGGCTACTATCTGTTTGAATTGTTTATAAAACTTCTGGTGTTACTGACTCTGATGTCCTACACAGCTAGAAGCTGCTAGAATTCATTAAAGCCGCCACGCGAAATGAAAGCAGCCAGCCTTCATGTGCTGGAGCATGCAGTTCCTTGGTTTCCAGTGCATCTGCATGGCTCTGTCTCACTAACGGTGTTCAGATCAAACGGCACACCATATCTCTGCCTTTGAATAGGGTTTAATGGACTGTTTTAAAATTACTGGAGACACCAGGCACCTTGCATATTTCTCTTTTGAAGACAGCAAATTGTTTTCAGGGAGAAACACTGTCTACAGTAATGCTGCTATTGTCTCAGCTGAAGGCCATGTTTTATACCTAATGCCACACATTTGATAGGTCAGGTTAAACATTCATGGGTAACTGTAAATATATCTTGTTTAAGGAACAATTGCTTAATGAAGAGTCACAGAGGTTTATTACCCGGTGTACCCAAGTGGTTCTTAAGCTTTTTTATGGCTCAGAATTGATAACTTTTATTGCCAATTTGAATGACAGCACATCAGACTTTTCACAAGGGGGTCAATTCATGAGTGTCTGCCTTCCAGACAGGGATGCAGGACAAATGAAACAGACATGAAAAGAGTATCGTGATGCTGAGAGATAAAGGTTTTCAGTGGTCGTTCACAGCCAATAGAGATAGCAAAGGACCTGTACTCTCAGAACCACAACTGCTGTACTGTTATTGTGAATGGGCACCAACAAAAGGATCAAGATGATCCAGTGCTAAGTGTATAACCACCCATCACTAGATTGAGCACATTTTTCAGATAAAGCAGTAGCTGACAGCTCATAATTTGTTGGTACTGCGGTAAGAAGATTCACAGAAGCTCCTACACTCTGTATTGAGCTCCTATACAAGAGCACACTTTTGTTGTGGTTTCATAGAGATGGCACAACCCAGTAAGCCTGCGTGAATGAGGATTCTCCTTGATCCCCATGCTGCCTGATACACACAGGTAGCTCTTTTCCCTGACAAGGTATCTAAATCTGGAGGTAGTTTATGAAGAACAGAGCAGCTGTTAGTGCAACCTGCCCTACTGATGTATGGTGTCAGGGCAAAGAGGCTGTAAAATCAGCTGCTTGTCTGGCCCATCTGCCTCTTTCCTGAGGTAAACTGATTCCCCTCCCTTGGTTATGTAAGCATAGGCATATACTGCGCTGCAGTTCCTGACAAAGTTTTGTGAAAATCCACACAACAGCTACAAAATATTTGGATTTCTTCTTCTTCTTTTTTTTTTTTTCTTTCTTAACTAAGGTACTATGCGACTAAGCATATTGCTCTTATTTGTAGGCCTTTACCTGTCTTTGAAATCACACTGAGAACAGGCTGTGAATAGGCTACAAATTCAAAGGAAGACCAGAAGGAGAGAATACAAAGCACAGAGATGTTGAAAATTAGCCTGGTATTTTTACCCATTGAGAGATGCTGAACCAAACAGTTACCTTTCAAACTGCAATTGCTACGATATACCCACCTTCTCCCATTATTCTTAGCACAAACCATCTACATTATCACCTGGAGAGACATTCAGCCAAAGCAGCTCAAACTTGGCCTCCAGACTTCCCTTGACACTACTTTTTTTTTTTTTTTTTTTAATTACACATTGCTACCATCTCATGTTTTTGACGTGAGATATCGTATTGCCAGTTTTTGACCTGTCAACATTTCTGGTCTAATCTTTGGTATGCTCCTGCAGTTCCTCAGACTTTCTGTCTGACATTTTTCTCAGTCATTGAAGTACTGACTTACCAGATCACTTCTATTATGTAAGTGGTTCTGTATTTCCACTTGATAATAATCACTAGATGATATTTTGATCTTGGAGCATTATGGTCCTGTTCCAAACTAATTTCCATGCCAGTTTTTCCTCAGTCTTATTAGTACTTGTTATGGTTTCTAAATCGGTTACTTTTGATTAGTCTCCTGTGTGGCTCTTTTTCTAGTAGTATACTTTGCTTAGATTGATATTTTGGGGTAGTTTATTAGTGTTATATATCAAGTTAGTTCAGCTGACATTTTGGTATTTGAGACTTCCGTCTTTTTATAAACATATACATCAACTGAATGATTTTATTTACCCATTATATAACTGAAGAAGGCATTCTAGTGCTTTCAGTTTCTCTGGGAAAGTTACACATCTTTAACTCATCTGTTTCTCTGCTATCTCATGCTTTCTCCTGAACAGGCTTGCATGGATTGGTATCACATTCTTTTTTTCTCAGATAAATACAATCTTGCCCTATAAAACTTTTGAAAATTCCCCAAACTGACATCACACACTTTTCATATAAACTCTTACTCAGATTAAATATTTTTTTTTCTTCCAATGAAGCTATAAGAAAAAGACTGTAGTGCAGTCATGGAAAAACTGCTTGTTAGGAGTCATGCAGACAAAATCTGGGAATCAAGATGGGTCTTGATTCAGCTGCTGTTGGGCAAATGCACTGCTGTTGCCTACACCATCTGCAGATTCATACTTTTGTCCCCTTATAACACCTAGTCAGCATTTGGCACCAGCTGAATCTTTAAAATAGTCGTTAATTAATTGGTCATGCCCTAGATTTTACAGTGAAATACATAATCCCAACACATTGGCAAGCTCTCTGTCCAGTACGTTTTCGCATAATACTTTATGATAGAACATTTGAGTAATTAAGCTATTTGCTTTCTCCCTTCACTCCCAAAGAATTGCCTTTTCCAATTTCTTCTTCATCCCTTTGTTCTCCCAAAGTCATCTCAAAAATCTATTCTGGCCTCTCCATAATTTTATTTTGTCTATGTAACACATTTTTCTTGTGCATTTTCATTTGTATTAAAACAAAACAAAATAAAACACCACCCAAGTGATCCTAAAGCACCCAATGCTTAAAAAGAGCACTGGAATCAGATAAGCTCATGTTTCTTTACTTCTTTTTGCAGCCCTTCACCACTCACACTCATCATCACCTTGATAGTATTTGGTCTGTGAGCTCATTTGGAGAGAGACAGACTTTTCTGTCTTCTATACAACATCTAGTACCTACTGGGATATAGTTGTTAAATGAGAAAGCCATCAATTGATGACTGCATGGTAGTAAATAGTTTTCTAAGTTCTTTTCTTACACTGTGGCAAAGCAGTAATTCTTGTAAAGATTGGTCGTACTGTTGACATTTTCTTGAAAGACATCAAGGTCTAGGAGATGACCTGTGTCAACTATAGACAGACCTACTTTTCTTGTCTAGTTGAAATCTTTTATTGCATTGTCATCCCTAGTGGTATTTCACCAATAGGTTTCTTCTCCTATGATGAAGCTGGGCTTGTAGACTAGCTGAGTTACATTTTCTCTGCCTTAGGGCTAAAAAGGGAGAGCAAAACCAAACAACAGAGTAATTAAAACCTTAAACTTCCATCTGTTTTCCGTAAAAGACAGTGGAGAAATACTAATGCTTACATTTTTATTGCATTTAATTAGACATATGTTTAAATATACCTGGAACACATTACTGGCATGTTAGTAAAAATAAGGAAAAGAAGACCAATTTCTCTAACCTTTTATTGAAGAATGTGAGGATTTTCCTCAGAAAAGGCTTGTAAAATACAAGTCTAATAAATGCTATAACAAGATATTGTTAAACTCTTGTGATGTTTCCTGTTCTGTTCAACAATTGCCATCCCTTTCTAACTCGGTTAAACTTCAGAGCCAATGGAGGGAGTCATTTTATATGCAGTGAAACCCTTGGCACTGAGTTTACAGATCGTCCTCCTCAAACAGTCGTCTTCCAAATCAGAATTTCAAATGGGCTCACATTAAAGACAGAATTCAAACTGGTGAGATTTCCTGTAATTAACAGTGATAACACAGAGGATGTTGAATTCCCTTTAAAACAGAGCTATAAGGTTACAGCTGCATTTCTGGGATGTAGTACAGTTTTGTCATTGTAATGTATGTTATGATTTAACAGAGCAAGAAACACTTTCAAAAGATTGACTTGTGATGTGGCAAAATTCAATCAACCAAACAAACATAGAGCTGACTCTTCCTAAGCTTTTTAAAAATACCAGAAGCCACATTGCCATTGATAAAGTTTGGTTAACAGGTTACACTTTTGAATTTTGCTAGATGTGAGTAAGATTTACAAAAAGACTGAAATAGCCAGTCAGCTTTCACTTAGTGTCTCACAGACTAATGCACTAAGGTACAAAACAAGGCAGTCTAATTAGTGATTACAGGAAAATGGTTCCTTTGCCTCCCAGCTTCTACCTCCTGTGCTTAAAACAGATTGACCTCAGCTTATGCTTCAGTCTTAAATCCAAAAGCACTGCCATTCTCTCCAACTGGTGGCTCCCCATCCAGAATTAATAACAATTTATAGGATGAACTTGCAATTAAAATGATAGGTGAACTTGTTTATTCCATCAAAGAAGCACAGATCTGTAACAATGAAATCTGCAAACACAGTCCACAGGGAAAGCTAGAGAGTATGTTGAGAATTCAGAAGAAAAAAATAAGGAGCTCACACAATGTATTTGCTGCCATTTAAGCCCAAGACACCCTGAACACGAATCTTTAAGAGAACTGTCAAAAAAAAGAAAGTGTATCTGCTTTCCTGAATGCTGCAGAGGCAACCTCACAAGATGGGAGCAGGTTGATAGCAAAACAAAAACTATCAACAATAGATGGATTAATTGACCACAATACACTGCTCCATTAATGCCTGGTAACAGCAGCAATGCAGAAAATGCCTTGAGGTTCTTGCCCTAATGATGAGCTGTGGAAGAAGTTTCCCTCCTGCATTTTCCTCACAGGAGTATTTCACCCTCCCCTGCTTCAGGAGGTTGAAGAGAAAATGAGTGATAATGTTTGGCTACTGTTTGGATTGAAAGGTAACGAAAGAGATACATAAACTAAAGCTCAAACTGCTTGTGCTAGCTCATCTTCAATGCAGTCTTGATTATGCAGTCTTGATTACACTGATGTGGAATTTCCAGGCACTAAACTCTAGAGCGGCCTATGTTGCATGTATATATATAGGATTATCAATACTGAAGCAATAATGCCTTCTTGTGAGAAACGTCAGCCAAATGCATAGAAAAAACATTATGAGGATTCTTTTCTGGATACTTTAGAAGCAGTTTTTCTGACTTAAGGTATTGTCAGGAGAGTCCCTTTCCTCAGCAACTGGGTTAGTGGTTTAAAAGAAGTGATGTCGAAGACTCAGCTCTGCCCACCTGCCAGTATGACCATTCGCTTGAAGTCAGGAGGAAACCCTGCATGTTTAAGCCAGCACTAGTATCTGATTTGAAGTTAATATTGCTATGTGGAGTGAAAGAAAATAAAACTGAGGCAGATAATGTCTCACTCATACATTCAATCCAGAAGAATATCTAAAATTAGTTCTTCTTTCTTTCATTTTATTTCTTTTCTTCTCTTCCTGTCCACAGTCAAAAAATACTTACATATAGGCTTTCTTTTCTGGGTTTGTTGTTTGTCTGTTTTTCACTCTCATATCTCTTTCTATTCCTTGACATACTATCGCAGTCATCATTATTATGACAATCTGCATTTTTTTTCTCTGTTGCATAATTCTGTTTCATATTAAGAGAAGGGCACTCAGCAGGAACACTAAAAGAGCAATTATGTACTTCAAATGGTTATTCAAACAGAGTTGCACATTTTAATAGAATTTTTATTTAAAAAAAAGGACAGATATATATATAGACAAAAGCAGAACTCTACATAATGCAGTGGAATGAAGCAATATTCTGCCTTGAAATGTTTTGCAAGTTCTTTATCCAAAAAATAGCTAAGGAAAGTTTACCTGAAATAAGCTTTCCAAAACATCGGAAGTTGTACCTGCAACATCTTAAAAAAATATTTTGAAGTGAACCACAGAAACAGAATTCCGTTTCTTTCCACTTACAAACCTGCCAAAAATGACAAACCACATAACTTAGAAACTTTCTTTGGCCTTAATTTGTTGTGTGATGAGATTTTTTGGTTTGAAATAGAAAAAGAGAGAGGGAGAGGGAGAGGGAGAGGGAGAGAAATTGACAAAGCAAAGCATGACCAATAGAAACTGTTGCAATTGCAGACAAATAATATGACCATTTTTTTTAAGGGTCAGACAAGCCCTGAAATGCACTATCCGTTATCATTCTGGTATTTCTTATAATCTATTGTTGTGACAAACACATGACCTGTCTTCATTTTTCTGAACAGTAGACATTTCTTGCACCCAGTGACTTCTGGGTCACATCTGAGTCTGCCAAAACAGCAAGCACTGCAAAATGTGAAATCAGATATTGGCAGTGCAGAGAAAGACCAGTAAAATTTTACAAGGGATTCCACAATATTTAAAATATCTGAAAAGCGAAAGCATCAGTGGGAAAGATTTCAAGCACAGATGAGTAGAGCTGCTGTAGTTGCTTTAAGTGCAGAGGGGCACAGCAGTGCGCCTGCTAAAAAACCTGGAACCCCCTCCCTTGGGGGGCAGTGGGAGCCTCTGTGCCACCTCCAAGTGCACCCTTTCTTTCACCTGTTGGCAGGGCTGCAATATGTCCTGGCTAGTCATTGGCTCAACTGAAGAGTCAGGTGACCTTTATCCATTCACTGTTTTTACCTCTTCCAATCTTGTTGATCTTCATATTAGCAAATCACTGTAGAATAGGTGGCAAAAAAAAAAAAAAAAAACACTAGTAGAAGTAGGGAGCCCGCATGATGGAAAGGAACTAAGAAAGGATTTGGGAGAAGGTGACAATGGGATCTGACACAGAAAGATTGACAGGTTGGTTGAAATAAAGCGTCTTTTTTCCATCAGACTTTCAGATCTTTCCTTCAATACCTCATTCACTCGGCCTTCTGAACAGGATACTAAAATTTATCTTGCATGACACACCCAATTCATTATACAATCTATCCACAAGCTATTTATTGTCCCCTAGGACACTAGACACTCCCATAGGAATAATTACTTTTCTCATTCTTCACAAGCAATCACGTGCAAAAAGGAGACAATTTCATCAGTGGTGGGACTGAACATGATATATGTGCATACATCTTCACAAAAATCTTTGTGCACGCATGCACGCACATATGCATTTGGTGAAAGTAAATCTATTGTTATTATTACATATCCCAATGTCAATTTGCATTAAACTTTTATAACTTAATATATGCAGCCAATACTTTTCATATTTTGGTATCTAAAGTCTCAGCCAAGAACTACAGTTATTTAAAAGACATTAATGTTTTAAATATTTTGTCATAGTTCATAGAGTTCCTAATTTTCCTTGACAATTTGTTTTAATGGTTCATGAGTTATTTGCTCTCATTAATTTTTAAATTTTTAAAACATGAAATAAAGATCTTCCAAAGCTGTAAAAGATATACTGAGATAAAGTCTGATGTTTCAGCTTGTTGCTCGTAAGTGTTTATGATCCAAGTATTCAGAAGTATTTGAATGTCTAAAGAGGCATCCCAGTTTTCAAAACTGTCTAAATACATAACGTACAAATGCAGTATAAGCTGAGAAGTAGGCAGCTAACATGCTTAAGCATTTCTGTCAGTCTTGCTATGGTCAGGCTAAATGCTCTTGAAGTATAGTCTTGTAATGTTAAAATCAGGGTTGTTTTTAAAGTGAATTCTTCTTAAGGGCCAGCACAATTATAGTGCCTGTCAGGAGATAATGAGTATATAACTCATGATCTTATGACACTTATTCCTTGCTCAGAAAAGGTGTTTTAAATTTATTACTTCCAGTTTTTAAAAACATTGCAACCTTACAGATTAGATTGTCTTTTTCTTTTTTTCTTTTTTATTTTATTACAAAAACACCCATCAACATGGTGTCAGACTGCTATGCAGAAAGTGATTTACAAGCTACTAGCAGAGCACTGGTATAAACAAGATAGCAGGCATTTGTACTCAAAGGTCAATTATTTCAGTATTCATGTATCCTAAAAAAATCCAGAATATTTTAATTAAACTATATGGCAGTAAAGTCAATGGCTAAAGTAACTGTATTTTATTTTCAGTTGTGATTTACAAACTTAAAGCAAATTGACACTCACATGACAGGTCTACTTTACACAGACAGAAGGGAAAACTTCGGCTGTTTTAGGCCACTTATTTCAAAGAAAGAGTTCATGAAAATATGTTGTCCTCTTCCCCAATATTTTAACGATTCTTACAGTTCTTTCTGTACATTCTTTCTACACAAGTACTTTTCCAAGAATATTGGAAGAGATATGAAATATAACAGGGTTGGTTTGTTTGTGTTTTATTTGTTTGTTTGGGGGAGTAATATTTGTTTTGTGGCTGTTGTTTATTTGTTTTTGTTTTTCTTTAATGTTATTCCTTTTTGCTTCCCTTTCCTCTCATGCAAGTAAAAACCAGTGTTAGCAATGCTTAAGAAACCTCGGGTGACAACTAGCCCGTGGAGACTACTGAGCATTTTTCAAAAATTCTGTCACCAAACAGATGTTCAGGCACCCTAATGCTGCAGAAAACATCTTGCTCTCCATCTTGCTCTCATCTACTACGGTCCTGAAGGACTCCTATAAACCCTCTATGCTCCTCTGCTGATGCCCTACCGGCATGCAAAAAGAAACAAGTACACATTAAATCAGTGAAAACGATACGTTTCTGAAGAGAAAGAGTAGCTGGGGAAGCTAGAGATTAACTCCAGAGTGAGGTGATGAGGATTAAGGCCAAGAGCATTTGGGAACAGTAGGAGCCAGTGATGGGAAAAGATCAAAGCAGCAAGCAATGGTAGAAAAGGGAGAAAACAGGAAAAGAATTGACTTAGAAGGCTTGACTGGGAGAGAAATAAATTGGTATGAGAAACTTCAAAGAAAAGAGACAGGATAAGAAGCTGGAAAAGACACAAAAGAGAGCATAGGGAAGAAACAGATGGAGAAGTACAGCAGGCTTAGCTGGGATGGTCAGCAAGGGCTTGTGCTTGCTGAATTATACTTTCCAGGATCTGAGGAAAGAATATGGAATGGACACCTAATTTCCTACAGTTCACTGGTCCCATGCTGATAGTAAAGTCTGAGGAAATCATAGGGAAATTATGAACAAAGAGTCAAGTCTATCTGTGTTTCCCATCTCTCATCTCTATACTGTGCTTCAGGTTCTCTGTGGCCTGCAAGGTAGCTAAGCATATATACTGCACTCAGGTGCAGTACTTGCTCTACCTGCAGGTCTTTCTGGAGACCAAACAGATTCTGATTCTGCTGATGGCTTGTATCTGTGTCACTGTGAGCT
>VXAL01008731.1:1138-17854 GCA_013399475.1 Chauna torquata
TGCATCAAGCATGGCATTGCTAGTCAGTTGAGGGAAGTGATTGTCCCGCTCTGCTCTGTGCTGGTGTGGCCTCACCTTGAGTACTGTGTGCAGGTTTGGGTGCCACAGTACAAAAAGGACGTGAAACTATTGGAGAGTGTCCAGAGAAGGGCTACAAAGATGGTGAAGGGCCTAGAGGGGAAGACATCGGAGGAGCAGCTGAGGTGTCTTGGTTTGTTCAGCCTGGAAAAGAGGAGACTGAGGGGAGACCTCACCATGGTCTACAGCCTTCTCAGGAGGGGGAGCGGATGGGCAGGCATCAATCCCTTCTCTCTGGTGACCAGCAGTAGCACCCGATGGAATGGAGTCAAGCTGCGACAGGGGAGGTTCAGGTTGGATATTGGGAAAAGGTTCTTCACCAAGAGGTTGGTCACACACTGGAACAGGCTCCTCATGGTCATAGTCACAGCACTGAGCCTGTCAGAGTTTAAGAAGCATTTGGACTATGCTGTCAGTCATATGGTCTGAATTTTTGGGTAGACCTGTGTGGAGCCAGGAGTTGGACTTGATGATCCTTGTGGGTCCCTTCCAACTCAGAATATTTTATGATTCCAAATATAAATAAGCATGAATTTCACAGGCCCTAGATCAAGAATTAAATGCTGCATTTTGTCACCCAGCAAGGCCTGCAGTGTGAAATAGAGGGAGCCAGATGTCCAACATGTGTACTGGAGCAGTAGTTGGTTGAAGAAAAGCAAGGTATTGGGAGCTTCACTTCATCTCACAGTACTGCCCTGCCTTTGGAGAAGCCAACCATTCTTTAGTAATCTTATTTTTTCCTAAAAGGGCAAATGTCACCAGTTTCACCATGAGCATAATCCTTCCTTGTCATAGATAGTCACAGGCATCTTAGAGCTAAAACAGCACACGAAGGAGAGCTGCAGACACATTTGGCTCAGACCTTAAGCTACTGAATGACTCTGCAGAAAAATCAAATGCCTGTTGCCCAGCAAGCCAGGAGAAATAACCACCTGCACTAGCTAAAAACCAGTTCTGGAAAGTGAGAATCCCAGTCTCCTGCTTGTTTTCTGATTCTTAATAACCTTTGATCTCAAACTACACTCATTCCATTTAATGAATATGAATAGAGTCTCAATTTCCAGAAGCAGCATAGCAATAAGCCAAATTCTGCCTGATCTTGGTGTTATTTGTAGAATTATTGAAACTATTTCCCTGTTAATCATCCAAATGCTGGTGCAGGTGAAGACTGAATTCTCTAAGTTACAAGTCTTTCACAGCAGCAAATGCTCAGTTTTCCAGTAGTTTTAAGACACCTCCCCCCCTCCCTCCCCGAAAATTCCACAGCAGAGTTTAAAAAAACTAAAACTAAACTTTTCACTGAATGTAATAGAATCAGTGATGCTTTTTTAAAAAAAAAAAAAAACTTTTGGCAATCTGTCTTGAAAAGGACAATTGAAAAACAGTAACTTTCCAAAGCTGAAAAACTTTCTTCATCTGAGTTTCATTTTTGCTGCAGATATGGAGGTTTAGAAAAGCCACAGAACAGCAAGAAAGGAGAAGGGTAAGTAAATAAAAATAACCAATGAGGAAGAATAGATATCACTTACTGCACAGAATGTCAAAATAGAAAATTGTGTGTTTCTTTGTCTATGCCTTCCCAGGCTTTGCTGGGAGGGAAACATTAAATATTGAAGCATTTAGAGATAATTTATTTCAAATATGTTGAGAAAGCCACAAAAAAAGGGGAGGGGAAGAAAACACCTAAAGTACAGAGACACAAGAATTGTTTATTTCAAATACCTCAAAACAGTAATGGCCTCAAGCGTTTGAGGTGGGAAGGTGAGTAGGGAAGAGATGCGTTATCCCATCCGGACTGAGCTCTGGTGGGTCTGTTACTTCCAGCTGCCAACGTGGATGTGGCTCACCCCTCTTCTCTCCTAAAGGAAGGGTAGGTGATGAGCATGAATTTGCTCATCTGTGAATTCACATGCAGAACTACCATGCCATAATTACACCACTTCAAACATCATCAAATCACCTAAATATTTGTCCCACAGGCTCTGTTGTGTGCAGCCAGGGGCTGTGAATACACAGGATTCACGTACAGGGCCTGCTCCGCTGGGCTGAATGCTGGCAGCCCAAGGCAGATACAAGGCAAGGAGCTGAGCCGCAGAGCCTGGTCACACACAGCCATACTGCTCGTGCAAGGCACAAGTGGGAAAGCAACTGTGCCATAAGCAATGCTAAATGCCCCACAGATACAGATTTCAGAAGCAGTGGAGGAAAAAGGATCCCTGAGGATGCCCAGAGGGAATAAGCACAGAACAAGCTATCCATACAGCCAAGTTTATGAAAGCTGCTTATTTTGAGGCTTAGCTTTTGCTGTTGTGCTGGGAGCTACAAAATAGCTAAAAAGGTAGATACTAAAAAGCAGATGATACTGAATTATCTCAGCTCTTGCCAGTGTCATACGCAGGCTCTGAGGGCTGGCTGTACACACCAATCACTTCCATGAACCCACAGCACTGAAAGGTGAACAAACTATGTTTCTGACAGCCCTGGGGGTGCCCTAGTCTCCATTTCCTCCCCAGCCCTTGCTGCTCTGGAAGGAATGATTCAAACTGATGAATAAAAGAGGAAAGAACACTTTCTAGCAGTAGCAGAAGGGTATGAAACCATCTTTTCACTGCAGTCAATCCTGCACAGACCTATTAACCTCATCGAAGAGAAGACCCAGCTGTTTAAAATAACAGTGCAACAGCTTTTCTGTCTGTTCTGCTCCAACAGCAGCATGAATCCTAGATGCCTCCCCTTGCAGAGCTCTGGCTCTGAAATGCTCCTAGGGTAATGATTTATGCCTTGGGAATTCAGAAATACTGTTCTACTCTTTGGGAAAAAAGTGTGATACCATAAGAACAGAGAAAAGTACTGGTAGGTTGACAAAAGGGAATAGGCAATTTTCACAAAGTTTATCTGCAGCAGATCATTTTCAAATGTAAAACCTATTCAATGAGAGAAGAAACCAAACAAATATATTGAACATATTCCCTGATCTTTTCTCAAGAGAAGGAAAGAAAGTATATTAGAGCTGGTTGAACAATTTGCAATGAATAATGTAGCTGGGCTCTACCTTTGCTCTTTGTGTATCATCAGTGAACACTGGGTTTCTCAACTGCTCATTCATTGTTCAGAAAACATTTGCCAAACAATTCCTGTACATAATCAGTTCTCAAATATAAAAATATTATCTTAATATGAATACTTATAATTTAGGAAAAATACTTGGGTGATGCAAGTATGTTTCATGGTGTGCATAAGTTGCTCAAAGCAAAGCTCACAGTAAATTAACATGATTTGTCCAAAACTATAATTCAGTGAATAAGATGACCAAGACATGCTGAGGAGGGCAAGCCAAGAAATCCAGCCAGGAGGGAGCCTGGCACTTGCTGGGCCCCTGAGCTCCCAGACCCCAAGCCACTACTGATGAACACAGGGAGACTTCTCATAGCTTTCCAGTTAAGCTCACAGTAAAAAATTTACTGGCTTGAACTCCACATACCCACAGCTCTGCAGGGCTTTTCTGTAAGAATATAAGATAAAGTACCTCCTACAGCCACCACTCTGCTCCCCCTTTCTGACCCTCTGTGAGTAAATTAGAGTTCTCTCCTCACTATTGCATTTCAAGTGCAAGCACATTATGGGACTAATGCATTTACAGACATCTGAGCTGCAACCTCTTCATATATTGGCTCCAATTAGTCTCCAAGTAACACACAGCCTGCACAACCTGCAATTTTAGTGCTCAAACCCCAATAAATTGGGCAATCACCCCCATTCCATCAGCCAAGGTAGATAGGACCAAGGCATTAGGTGCAATCATATCTTTGAGGGCACTGTTGTGACTGCATTGTAGCAAAAAGAGATATCACCCAAGCAGGCTGGATTTCCTACATGGGTAATCCTGCCAGCTTCTCCAATGAACTGTAATCTGTGGTCTCCAACCACCAAATACCATATATCTATTAGTTTGTTCAGCAGCTGGGGCCAAATGTACCCAAAGTTTACTATGTTTTAGAGCCTAGGTCATATTTCAGAGGCAACATGTTCATCTCTTGTAAACATCACAAACAGGAGTAGACAAAAAATGATGAAAGTAAAGCCCCATTTTCAAGTATTTATGTCTGCTATTAAGGCTGAAGAAAGGACAGACTGGCCAGTAAAACCAGGGCATCAATTATTTTCTTTTGCTTTTATTATGGAAAATTGTTAGAGGGAAAATAGACATGGCATGACCCTCTATCAGCAGATTTAGCACTTGCTGGAATAGATGAGAGCACCATAAACTCTGATCCTGTTAGAATGAATGTTTCTCTGCTTAGAGGAGAAAAGACAAATCTCCATGGATGTGGCTCTTAAGAGACACCACAGGCTTCAGGGATAAATCCACCATGCTGAACAGCAGCATCACACAGAGCACTAAGTGTGGGGAAGGTCAAGAACAGCAAATAAAAGCATAGTATTCCCCACCCCCACCCCCCATCTTTTTTATTAACCTTTAGGAATATAAACCCTTGATCCTATTGCTGAACCCAGCAAGAGATGAGTTGAAGGGTAGTACAAAAGTACTGTAGTGGCAGAGAACGGGTTTGTTTCATTCCCAATCCAAGTTTGCACTGAGCTTTGAGTCAGGATATGCAATAGAGTGCTTTTGTGCTAGACCAACTTGATTTGCTAGAGAAAAATCAAGCTGGGTGACTTAATTCAGTTTGCAAAAAAGAGGTGATTTTTTTTTATTTAGATGAGAAAGCTTTGTAGGATGAAAGTAGAGGCAGGTGCCAATACCAAACTGTTTTTAGTAAAGCTGCTGGGATGCATGGGGAAATTGGCTCAAATGCACATTTCATTCAGTCCCTGATTTACTGCTGTTAGTCTTCATTCCTTCAGCAACGCAAAGTATGCTGAAGTGGAAATAGTGTTTAATCTAAAAGGAGCTCCACTCTTTACTACAGCAAGCTTGCACAGACATGGGCGTTACCCTAACTCAGTTATTTTTTGCTTCTTGTCCTCAGCCATGCTGGTCTTCTCTGCTCAGTCAATGAGAGTGTTATACAGCTGACAGGAAATTTCCCAGTTGAAAAATATGCTGAGTGCCAGCTGAAACTTGCCGAGTAGTATTTCATCAAGCAGCAACTGCACCTCTTTACAGTATAAGTGATAGACTGAGGCATGAGGCCTTTGATGCCCACTCTTGCTTTGGCCTTGAACTTTGCCTGTTCTTAAAGCATCTTGTCCTAGGTACCAATTATTATTCAAAAAGACTTTTGAAATTAAGCTCTGTTCTGGGTTGTAGAAGTGTGCTTTCATTTATTTATTTTATGTGGAATGATATCACCTTGCTTTTTTTTTTTAATACAGGAAGGGAATAGAGGTCACTTGGCAATCCACTCTCTCCTGTGAACTCTATGATTTGAAATTAGCACACAGCTGTGACCCATCCAAGGTACACAGAGTAATAGTAAAGTTGGATAAGTGTTTAATACAAGCTAGGTTCTCAAAACTCACTTCAGGAAAATTACATACCTCAGAGCTCTTTGCTTTTGAAGCATTTCCTTGGGGATATAGCTGGTCAAGCAATGTTTGCAGAGTAGAGCCACCCAAATGCCTTTATCATTCAGAAACTATTTAAATTAAGTATATGCAGCTTTCTGCTGAAGGCTGAGTGGCCCAACAGATGAACACTAGATATGAAATGGGACTGTTTTCAGCTGTTAATCTGCTCATCTGTTCACCTCCTCTACCACCTCACTCCCTCACATGCAAATACCAGCTGTGCCTAGCCAACAGAAATTAATACTTTGTCCATACACACCTTTCAGTTTTATGACTGATCTGTACATTTTACTGAACTGAGCCACTTACAAATCTGATGGGTTTTGTCTACACTTAGAGGAATTGCAGCCACATCTTCCAGTCCCCATTTGTCTGAATTTGGCTCTGACAACAATCTCTAGACAAGCTCAAAAAGGTGGAGCTTCTATGCCCTCAGGTAACAATTTTCTCAGTTTGCATTTTTGGCATAATTTTCTAAGGCTATAAAACATTTCATAGACTGACAACTCCAAACTGCACTTGTGTTAGGAAAACAGCTCACAAAAAAGTTGCAAAGGTTGCTTTTAGGCATCTACTTTGTATTCTAAACTTGATTTACCCTGAATGGTCAGTTATAAGTCATTTAAGTTTCTCACTTAAAATAAAGCAGCTACAAATTCTTCTGTTATCTAAGGAATGTCAGGAATGAAACTCAGATTGTTTCTTGCATTTCTTTTATCATACTAACTCAACTGCACACCACACATGAAAGCTTGGTCTCTGCTTTCTTCTAGCCAGAAGCATTTAATCCTCTTAATGAGTGACTCACCCATCTTACTCAGTCTGGTCAGATACAAAATCATCTGCGCAGCCAAAGAATTACAAGTATGGAACAACACTGCATGAAATTACCTCAAGGATTTCCATATGGCTCTTGCTATCTGCAAGACTATCCTACCTAATAAGCCCAGGGGATTCAGTAGCATATTTACAAACCTACTCTCATTGATTTTTGCCTCTTTTCCTCTCCTCATTAAACAAGACAGATTCCCAATTTAAAGTCACTAGTTAACCGCTAAAAGCAACTTTTACAGGTTCTGTAGCAAGTAGGAGTGACAAAAACACCTCCTCTATCACTTCCTGTAAGTCAATAAAATATAACATGATGAACCATCTGCTGCTCGTATAATGGATAAAGGCTGGAACAACACATCAGAACTAATCTAGTCTTTTCAGGGTTGTCTTCATGAGTACTAAATGTAACCCTCCCACTGTCTACACGTAAGAGCTTCTGACTTGCTCTGGGATAGATGAAGGCACTCCATACACTAACCACCTTCTCTGCTTCCATTCTCACTACAACCAGCTCACAGCAAATGAAAAACTAAATTACCAAAAGCACCTTTTTACATATTTCTTACAATTCCCCCCAAAAGACTAGTAGTTAAACACTGCCAACAAAGCAAAAAAAGTGAAGGTACAACATTAATGGTCAACTCACACATTTGGGATGTTCACATCTGGAAGAAAATCACAGAAAATAACAAGTCAGGGTATTTTGCAAGCTAGATGTAGAACCAGATGGGAGGTGGATGGGGGAGCGTGTGGGTGAATGCCCCACACACAAAGTTGTAGGAAGATGTACAGCCTTGGCAGGGGTACTTGTGGGGAGATGCGTGCCATGGGGCAGGGAAGGGACATCCCAGCCTCCTATTTGGCTCCAGTGGTGCTGAAGAAAAGCAGTGCAGGAGGACAGTGGAACACCAGAGTGAAAGTTACAAGGTTAACACCCATCCCAGACATGCACTTATCCTAATAGGTGTGGAAACAGCCCAGCACACCCTGCTGTGAAACAACCTCCTTCCCAGAATCTGTCCTGGCCTAGCCCATGCAAAGCTCCCAGCAGCTGCTATGTATAATTATTCCTTGCCTGTCCTCATACCATCAGGTTCTGCAGAGAATACAAGGTCTATAGAGAAGACTGACAGGATTTTCCATAACAATTTGTAACACTGATCGGTGCCCTTCTGCTGGTGCAAAATCAGAAACAGAGATGAAACACTTCTTGCTTTTATCTTCTGAAGAATAAAGTGAGGGAGGGGTGCGCCTTACAAATACAGGCCCATGATTTAAAAGATGTTTAGTTGTCCTAGATTACCCAGCAGTTTGAAAGAATTTTATTTAATTTAGAAAAACCTTGCTTGAAATAGAATCAACTTTAAACCAACCAATCAATAAAACATCTACAGCTTAATTTTTGGATACTATTAAGCAATTACTACATCTCTTCTGATACCAATTTAAGCAGAAAATTAATCTCCTGAGACATGATGCACAAAGGCTCATACATTAGCATCAATAAATGTTATTTCTACAGTCATTTTTGTAAATAGTAGTCACTGACAAACCGTTTAGACATGGTACTTTCTTTAAGTTTTACCTTGCTTTGAGGTTCTGGCTTCAGCTGAAATTCAAATAGAAAAGGAGCATTAGCCCAACAAAACAGAACAATATGTTCCCTCCCATCAAAAAAAGACAAATTAAACCAACTACTTTGACAGGAAAGGGAAAACCCTGCATGTGTAAGTGTTGTAAGTCAGTGGTTTGGGTTTTCTTGCCATTTCATCCTGTGCACAGTAATGGAACATTTTAGCTGGAGGTAGCCTGTTAAATGTCCAGTTAAACCATGGCTTTCTAGAAGGAGGGATACTCAGACTGTTCTCTTTGCAACATCTCATAGCTTTATATATAAGTGAGGAAATAAAGAATTGCCAAGTAAAAATATTTTAAATATTTTAAGTGTTTATGTTTGAACATAAAACAGAGGGACTACATTTCTGTGTTTCCATTCCAAGTTACTGTCTGAGGTTTCTAGGGTCACTTGGATATGGAATTGCAGAGCACTTTTAGATGCATCAGAACTTTATGCACTGTCAAAAATGTGAAGTGATTAATGTGGCTTCTTTTTTAAAAAACTTTATTTTTTAACTTTTAACTTTTTTTTTTTAAAACTCTTCATCTCTCAGAACTAAGGTCTCCCAGAAACCAAATTAATGCACAGATTTAAAACAGGAAGGTTTCCAGAATAAATTATTGCCCCTATTGAAACTGATAAACAGTACATCCTTCAAAACCCATTTGAATGATCTTCAAAACACTTCTGCATACACAACAGCTCAGTTTCTGAATCAAATTTGCCTAGGCTCAGACAGGGTGAGCCCATGCAAATTAATGAAACTGCCTCAGAAATGCAACTTGCTGCCACAGAGTACTACAGCAGCTGTGAATTTCTTTACACCTCAACATGTGAAGTGCCACACACACCCAGCAGCAATCCTATTTTCAAGGAACAATAAAGCTTTCACATTAACATAAGATTGTGGTCCTTAAAATAAAGCAGACCTGATCTATCAAGGTGATAAATCAAAAGCACTGGCAGCCTGGTGTCACTGCATCACCTTTTTACAGCAAGGTGGCTGCCATCACCAGAACTGACATTATCCTTGAGCTTAGAGTACACTCTAAACAAGACCATGACTTAAGGCTGTTTTCTGTATGCCAAGGGTAGAATGGCTTCTTCCTCACTCTTTTTACATATGCCAGTTTAATGTTAGACCCTGTCTTTAAACTTTTTAATCAATCCAGCCAAGGGACATTGATCTTATGTCTCACACATTGACCTCCACAGTTTGGAAGAAAGCGCATCTCAGTACCACCTCTGCTCACCCATGATTACATACTTTCCACCCTGTTGAATTTTGGGGCAGCACTGTCACAGACCTCCCCAACCTACTGTGTCCTACAGTGCTGCCCCACCTCCCCATCCCAGGGGTCTCCAGAGGGCTCTGCCCTCAGCAGTGACATGCTTTTCAGAGAGCACAGGGACAACAGTTGCTGCTGCTCCTCCTCTGCAGAGATTGCTGCAGATAGCAAGCAATAAAACACGCTTTGGTGGCCACTGAGACTCACTTCTGTGCAGCATTCTTGCATTGCAAAAGATAGGCATTTCTTCCCAGAAAATTGGCAGGTTTGTCCCTCTCAGGAGTTGTCTCTGCTGGTCTTTCAGCTGAATCCAGGCCCTCCCATCATTTTGGCTGGTCATAGGAGAGAACCAATATTTAAGCTGACAATGTTAGCTGTCAGACACCCTGAGGGAGCCATTTCACTGTTGACAGGGTCTCATATCATACTGTACAAATAACAGAAATTGACTCATTTTGAAGAATTAACTTGTAAATTAATTTTTTTTTGCTAGGAAAACCTCTTTTCAAGACTTTCATCCTATTGAATGAAACATAATAGAGGGATTCCCCCTTTCCCCAGAAGACCAGCCTTCTAGACTGAAAGTGACCTCCCAGTCTAGGCAGGGGTACTGCCACACTCCAAACAGAGGGGTAAGGTGGTAGGATCCTGGGACATCACCCACAGGTGCTCTGTACTACAGCTGAGCTGGCATGCAGTATTCCTGTGGCCAAAATTCTTCAAGGGTGCAATGTTCTCCATGTTTTTGCCGGGCAGAATCTCTTCTTTTGCCTTTGTCACCCACACTGTTTTGCCCAAGCTGGCTAAGCCATTCCCTCACTGTATATCCTGCTGCTTCTCATTTATATTTTAGACTATTACCTTTCTCTACCACCCCCACCCCCCACACTTGAAATATTGATCAGGTACATCCATGCCTAAGCCATATAATTTGGGATTAATTGTTCCACTCCTGCTAAACGGCATTGACTTTTGCTCATTTCTTCTTTTAACATTTTTTATTTAAGGGCTAAGTAAGCAGTAATAGCCAGATAAAGCTTTATCCTATACATAAAGGGCATTTTCCTTTTTGAACCCTGAGGACAGTCTTATACCAAAACATTCAGTGCAATTCAGGCAAATGCATCAATTAACATATTTTATTTCTGAACTCAATAGTTTCTTTCCACCTACCATTACACATTTCTTATTTTTACAGCCTTGCAAAGGATGGGGAAAAAAATCAGACTTGCTTTCCTAAAACACAAAATCCTTACAAAACAGCAAGAAATCATCTGAAGCTCTCCCTGGGCAAAGTTTGTGCTTTACAGAATTGGCAGGTGCATGCAAGGAATGTGACACAAAGTGCAGTTTGTGTTATGTGCCAGAGACCGAGGCTTGACAGCCAACCGCTGCCTCAGTCATTGGCATCACTGCCTTTTCTCCTCATACTCACAGGCAGCTTTGACACTCATCTGCAGTGCCCTGACCTCCTCTGCAGTTTGCATTTTGCACACCTATGGTGTTTGTGAAGTAAAGGCAGAGGAACAAGCAGCAGAGGCAGAGTTTCTGATCAGGGCCTGACAACCACTGCTTTAAAGTGACTTGCTTCAGGCTCAATACTTGTCTTTGGCTCATACGCACTTTTCTGGAAAACACAAGCAGTGAAGTAAACCTGACCCTTCTGGCACTAGTCCTAGTCTCAGGTAGGGCAGGGAATATCAATCACAGCAGTATCCTGTGTGAGGGAGAGGGGCAGAAGGGGCTGACCTGAAAACAGCATCTGAGTGACTTGGCAATGACCATGCTGGTGCTCCAATCTGCAGAGGATTGCATGATACCCTTTGTGGTTGTCTAATACAGACGAAGCAAAGTAAATTAAATAAAAACTTTCTGTTTTTTTTTATCAAGACCTGCAAGGCTATGTCCCAAATGATACACAGCTTATGCCAGGAAGGACTTGAGAGGGAACCACAATTAGCACACTTGTGTTCAGGTTTCAACCCTAATCCAAATTACAGCATTTATTACAAAAAAACACTGGATACAGGTCCCAGAATACAAAAGTCAGTGAGTTTGCCCATACACACAAGCAGAGCACTCTCATAGGACAGACATCTCAGCACTATGCTGCTGCCCCACGTCTGGGAGCAGGCTAAAATGCTTGCAAGGGCTCTTGCATGAGTTAGCAACCTAGTCCCAGGAACACTATGCACAATCAGACCATTATCTCACAGCTTCAGTGGAAGCAGAAGACACTCAGACCTGCTTGGAGCCACTTAGTTAACCCAAAGATCAAATTTAGTTATTTTTAAAATGTGTTTTGAAGAACAAATGTGAAAATATTCTGGGAAAATTAGCTTGTTCACACAGAAAATCTCACATGCATTTGCCTGAAGTAATCTGTGAGTCTACAGCTGGCCAAGCAACTTCAACAGATCAAAACAACAAGAATATACCACAAAAAAAAAATCAAGGTAACATCATGGAAACACTGTCTTTTCTCATTTCAAGAAAAAAGTGTTTTGAAACTCATACAGATTTACTTCTGAACACAATTCCCTGCCCACAAGAGAAAGTAAAACACTTATTTGGGGATTAAAATGAATTTGTTATTTATAGTGGCTTTCTTCTTCCTGTCCTGCCCCCCCCCCAAAAAAAAACAACACAGAACAAAACTACCAAAACCACAAAGACTGAGAAATTTCATTCCCATCTGACCTGAATTCTTCTCCTTGCTTGAATCATCACTTGCACAAGACAAACTCACTAAAACAACCAGCCCCACCACACTCAAAGACATATTTATATCCACATATTTTGCAGGCCAAAAGGAAAAATACCTTTTTGGCTTCAGTCAGAGGGGAGGCTTCTTTGCAGCAGAGACGAGTCCTCAACCAGCATAGCTGAGGGGCCAACAGCACAGGTGCTGTTATATACCTCCTGCCCTGCCAGGTGTGCTCCCTCATTAGGGCTGATTGGTGCTTTTGCACCTGAACCTGATTAAGGGGTGGTGCAGACCTGCAAAGCCCAGGTTAGAGGGTGGTTTCTCTGCTCCCTGCCTCCCTGTGCCTCACAGCTGCTGTCATGCTGCAGAATGTGCTCCCATGGTTGCTACCAGGTGGTGAACATTACCTTTTCAGAGCAAGACAAGCACTGCTGTGCTTTATGCTCCTTTTGAGTCTAACATGCTCCCTCCTCTTACACCTAGATGTGGAAGGTCTCCTCAAAATGGAACAAAGTTTTATAAAAATAGGTCACTTGTACATCTGCTCTAGAGCTCTTACAGTGCTGTGAAATTATACCCAAACCGTGTTTTGTGATTTCAAAAGCAATGCAATTACTTTTCCTTGGAAAGTTCAAAAACCTGATACAAGAGGGTCTCTTAAAAAATCATGTCTTTTTTGTGACTTTTTTTCTTCTTTTCCCTAATTAATAATTATTTAAATGTGTGGTTCTGTTCAGAATCTGACATGCCTGTAAAGTTGCTGAGTCTGTCTTGAAGACATCAATATAAAAGAAACACGGAAGAAAAATGAAGAAAGTTCATACTATTTACCTTCCCCACCTACAGAGCTGTGTGTGCATGAAACCATTGATATTTGCTTGTTTCTATTTAACACAAAACTTCTACATTTTAGATACCACCAAAAACAAAAAACGATCTTTTTTTAATATGCTTCTGATTTTTTTTTTTTAACTGGGGAATGTGACTTACATTTTTGAACATATGAAGAGTGGAAAATGCCTCAGCATTAAAAACACAACGGGAACTATTTTAAAGCAGATAATTTCCATAAAAAATTTAGATACATTTTAAAACTAAATGAATTGCTGATGAGGGAGCTATTTTTTGTGTTATGTGATGGCAGAATCCTGAAATCCTTGTTCAGCCATGACTGTCATTGAAATTTAGGAAAAATTTGTCTCAGTCAGGACAGCAGGGTTTGGACCCAGTGATATCTGTGCAAGGCCCTAGGGCCAAATTTGTATTTGATTTAAATCAGGCCAGCAGAACTGAAATCAATAAAATGTAATTGTTTTATATCAGATCTTACTTATTGCTATAGCACCCATACTTATTTCTATAACCCCATTGTAATCGTTCTCCACCATTCATTAACTGCACATATAGAAAAGCTGTCACAAGGCACAAGCTAACTGACTGCTCTTTGGAAAACTCCAAATGTCAGATTTCCCTCATTTGCAAAACAAGGTCTGGATCTTAATAATGCTGGTGAAAACAAGAATTTCTACAGCTCAGCCCCATGCTGTTCCATTGGGATAAATGAGAAAAAAATGAGGACTGGAACATAGTAAAGATTTCAGCTACTGTCAACGCTGCCATTTGCATTGCTCTGGGACGTGACATGCAGGGAATTTTAGTTTTTTTTCCTTTTGTTGTTCCGCAGAGGTGCTCAAAACTCTTATTTGCACCAAAATGTCCCACTTCCATTATTTAGTCAAAGTGGCACATAATGACACTGTCCAGAGACAGAACTGGGAGATGCTTAGGCTGTGCCCATATGAACAGTTTGCTGCAGACCAATGGGTCGGCTGTGAAGTGGATCCCCTGACTGCCTTCTGGTATAGGTCACAGAGTGAGTTGGGACAATGGAAGCCTAAGCTTAGAGAGAAGTTTCCCCTTGTTTTCTAACTAGTTGTATTTAAATCAAAACTACAGTCCTCTAAGTGCATTTTGGTATGTGTAGTTTGGCTCTGATGAATTAAGTCAGCATAAGGATGGTGTAGTCCAGCAGTTTGTCCAGCAGCCACTACTCGCCACAATTTTGGACCTGATTGAAATTCCATTGAGGTTAACTTGATTTCATTGAATTTATCATTGATTTCAACTCACTTTGAATTAAGGCATTCATTGCTGCCTTGAGATATTATTGAGTCAACTTACTGTGTATAGATACTTCAAAAAATAAGAAATTTAAAGGAATGCCATCTGAGCATTACAAAGCTGGGTTGTTTATTCTTATTCAGACACACATCCAATCTTTTTAAAAAACGTCACTAATCTGCTTGCCTTATTCCTGTCTTGAGACAAGGAATACAATGTATTAAGATGGGTTGATTGAAATTTTTTGATTTCTTTGAATGTCCGTATCTGTAATGCGTTAGGGTAAGAATATGCACATGCAGATATTTTCTCTACCATACACATTAAATTGGCTTTTTTCTCATTATATCTCTCCTGTAAATGTCAAAACTTTACAGCTACTAAGGTTAACTTCAGTGTAGAAAGTTCTGTGTGAAATTTTGTAGTTCAGTAATGTTTGCCTGAAATTGAAGGAAAGACATGTAATGTTAACTTAAAGATCCAATCCCTGAACTCTCTGTCTCAGTGACTGTGTACATTGTGAGATTGCTTTTATCAATGTTCGTCTCCAAACAGATAATCTAGCTAAGTAAAGTAAGATTAAAATGTGGAAACTTAAATGAGGCCACTCCTCCAGCTGTCTAAATAGGTTTTATATTTGCATTGATAGTAAATCCATGTTTACCAACCTACACACCTATTTTCTGTGACACTTCACATGCACAGTCTCACTGAAGCAAATAGAACATGTTGATGCCCATCACTTGAGAGACTATCCAATGAATTTCTCTGCACAAGCTCCTATACTAGTCTGGTAGTCATTCCGCAAGGCTTTCTAGCTCTGCTGCCATATACTTATTTGCAGGGAAGAAGAGGAGAGTTGAATTTGGTAGTCAGTATTTGATTCCTTCATAGAAGAATCCTTCATTGAAACAAATAACTACATATGGTTAATGGTCATGACAGTACTGCTATGTGTCCCCTACCACATGCAGCTGACATCTTTTCGAGTCACTCACTATGATGGGACTTTGTTCATTGAAAAAAACAGCTTAGCTATAGCTCATTTTGTTACAGTTTGCATTGCATTTTTAATCCTCTCAAATGACTTTTGTGTCATCACCTTGTCTAATCACTTTAGCTGTTAGATCCCTCTTGAATTCCTTAAAATCCTTCTTAGAATCCATAAATTAAATCATCGTGTATGGCTGGGAAACGCTCATTCTTGCAACGTGTGACAGAAATACTTGTCGTTCCGAACAGCCTGTGTAATCCTGAGTACTCAATATAGAAAGTCTCAAAAAGGCACGTGGACAATAGCTAGCACTTGACCAGCGGGAGTTAGAAGGAGCAATGCTACTGCAGAAGGAAGTCAGTCCACACAAGAGGAAACAGAAATATCAAAAGAAGGGACCAATACATTGGTGTATTTATCAGCATTTGTCTGGGACAAGGAACATCAGCTGTGAAAAAAGGGACTGCTCCTGAAAAGCCACAACAGGTGGGCTGCCTAGACAGATCAAATTTGCTGAAAACGGGGGGAAAAGTCACTGGATGTCACTTCTCTGCAGAAAGCCAGCTGAGGGAGCGCGGTGCTCCATCTGGCAGAAAAGTAGGCAGACCTACAGATTAGGAATTTTGACTGTGATCACTTGGGAGAGGCTGAGACATATATCTAAATATGAAAAGCCTTTCACACGAGAAAGATGAAATTTAATTTCTCGCGTCTTTTTCCCGTTTATTTTTTTTCCTTCTTTTCTCATGGGGGTGATTTTCTTCATCATTACTGGCTGGTCTGAAAGCAATGAAATATCCAGAGTCTTCCAATTTTATCTTTAAGGGTCATGCCATCTCAAAAGGCACTTTATTATCATGACACGTAACTTTATTTTGTTCTTTATCTAGCTATAATTGTGATACGTATCTTATTTTTTTTTTTAATTTTACCTTGTTAAATTTTCTTGTGCATTCTTGAGGTGACCTAAATGCTTCCCATTTGTCATTTCTTTGTTCCCACTCTGCAGCAGAATAAGAATTGGTGAATATCACATCCTCCCTAGGATGTTCTGCTCATTTTTTTTCTGTGATGTATTCTGAGTGTGCCCTTTCCTTTGTCGTATGCGGTGCTTTCTTGCAGCAACTTTTAACAATTGTGATTGATTTCTTTTCTTTCTTTTTAACCACAGACTAAAACTTCTTTAGTTTTCAAGCTGCCACAATCCTTCAGTTTCTGTATCTTGACATTTTCTCTAGGAATTTGCTAAATGATTCTCAAGAACCCACATTTTGAAAATTCTTCTAAATCTATCTTTGTTCATATATGTGACAATAAAATATTCAGACAGCAAATAAAAACTTAATTCAGAATTCTCCATAAATATTAAGTAAATTTAAATACTTTTGACTTTCACATTGCTAGAGACAAATACAGTTACCGTAAACACAGCAAGCAAGTGCTTGGCTTCATCTGAAATAATACTGGTAGCATCTCATATCTTTTAGCTTTTTTTTTTTTAATAAAAGCTTGGAAACCCATAGCATCTGGTAACAAAAATTTT